>PVJC01017398.1:0-32553 GCA_004026665.1 Murina feae | reverse complement strand
AGCAGGCACCCCCTCTATGTTGATCTCTCAGACTCTTGCCCTCCCCTGCATGTTGTTCTCTTTTTTGAGCTGTGGCCAGGGCTGGGTGCTGCCTGCCTCCCAAGCTTGCCTACTGCCCATCTTCCTCCAGCCACCAGAAAGCAGGGAAAACCCCACCTCGTGGTCAGGCCAGCCTTTTCCTGCTCCCTGATCCCCGGAAAGGACCTGGGGAGCCGCCAAGCAGGCCCCCAGCCCTCAAGAGCTTGCTTTCCCGCTCCCCAGTGCCCCCCAAAGGGCCTGGGGAGTGGCCAAACAGGCTGACGACTCTTTCCCACTCACCCATCCCCTGCTGCCTTCCTTTCCCACTCCCCAGTGCCACCAAGGGGTCTGGGGAGCTGCCAAGCAGGCTACCAACTCATTCCCACTCACTGGTCCCCTGCTGCCTTCCTTTCCCACTCCCCAGTGCCGCCAAGGGGTCTGGGGAGCTGCCAAGCAGGACCCCGGCCACTTCAGCCTTGCTTTCCTGCTCCCCAGTGCCCCGCAAAGGGCCTGGGCAGCTGCCAAGCAGGCCGAGATGCCCCCATTGCCACTTTTCCACTCACCGGTACCCTGCTGCCTTGCTTTCCCACTCCCCGGTGCCCCGCAAAGGGCCTGGGGAGCCGCCAAGCAGGCCCCCGACCCTGCCACCTCTTTCTGACTCATGGGTCCTGGGTCCTGTGCTGTTCCGCCCTGCAGCCGCTCTGTGCACTCGGGAGATCCCTCAGCCCTGACTGTGCCCTCTCACAGTCTGGGACCCCTCTGGGGATGTCCACCTGCTGGCATGCCTGACCAGCCTGGGTGAGGGGCTGATGGCTGTCTCCAGGCTGGCCAAGCCACCCAGGAACGTCCCTCACCCCATTGGGTTGTGGCCAGGGTGGGTGATGGGCTGATTAGCACTTTCAGGCTTTAAGGCTGCCCACAGCTCCCATTGACCCAATGTCCCAGCAAGGCTGGCTGGACGCAGGTTACTGGGGTTTGTTTATCTTCTATAATTGATGCTGTTCCTTTAAGCTGGGGCC
Source organism: Murina feae (assembly GCA_004026665.1). Taxonomy (NCBI): domain Eukaryota; kingdom Metazoa; phylum Chordata; class Mammalia; order Chiroptera; family Vespertilionidae; genus Murina; species Murina feae. The sequence continues at coordinate 31,516 of PVJC01017398.1, read as the reverse complement.
TACACATGTAACGAAACCTCCTCTCTGCTTCACCTCTCAGTGTCTATAATGAGACAATGTTGCTCTTAGGTCTGCTGTTTCCTTCAGCTCCCGAGAATTCTATGATTGTTATTATGTTGCAAATGTGTGTTTTGCTAGAGCCAGTTTAAGCAGAGCAGGCGCAGTTTCACTTTCACTCCTGCTGCAATGGAAGCTGCCGTTTACTCAGATCCGTGAGTGGCGGCCTCCATATTGGCTGGGCTAATTTGCATACAGCCGCTCTGATTGGCTGGTGTGCATGGCTTACCCCGTCTCGGGGAAACGGTTAATTTCAATATTACACTTTTATTAGTTAAGATATATATATATATATCTCAAGGGCCCGGTGCATGAAATTTGTGCACTGGGGGAGCAGGGGTTCCTCAGCACAGCCAGCCCCCTCTCACATATTGGGAGCCCTCAGGGGGTGTTCTACTGATGGCTTAGGCCTGCTCCCTGCTCCCCTTGAGGAGCAGGCCTAAGCCTCAGTCTGGCCTCTTTTTGTGGGAGGTGACCAGGCTTATTGGAGGAAGCCACCAGCCCCATCACCCCGCTGCTGCAGCCACTGCCAGCCACTGCAGCCACCAAGGTGTTTTCATCAACATGGACTCCAGTCCTTCACCAAGAAGAAATGATAACTTTCTTTAGGCATTTTCAAGATGTGTCTTTCATAGGATATGACCTTTCTTTCTTTCTTTCTTTCTTTCTTTCTTTCTTTCTTTCTTTCTTTCTTTCTTCTTTCTTTCCTCACCTGAGGATATGTTTCCATTGATTTTTAGAGAATGTGGAAGAGAAGGGAAAAACAGAGAGAAACATCAAAGTAAGAGGAACACTTGATTGGCTGCCTCCTGCATATGCCCTGACCTGGGCCCCGGCCAACCTAGGTACATGCCCTTGGTCAGAATTGAACCCAGACCCTGCAGTCGGCAGGCTGAGGCATTATGCACTGAGCCAAACCGGCTAGGGCAAGTTATGACATTTTTCCAATAGTGGACCTTCATTTATTTTCTCCAGGAGTGTTGTGGAAAAACCCTAGATCACCTTTAGGGATTCTTATTATCCAAGTTACTAAGAATATTACCAGTGACATACAGGGAGCTTAGACAATGAGCAGTCAGAAAAGGTGTTTCCTCTGTAGTTCACTCCAATCACCAGCTCCACCCCTGCCTCTCCAATCCCAGCTCCATCCCTGCCTCTGGCCGAGGATGAAGGCCTGGGCAAAAGACCTCCAGACCCCTCCGATTGCGGGCTTCACAGAGCCTAGGCCCTGAGACTATGGGCTCCACCCTTGCCCCAGTGGCAGCCCCTGGCCAAGGCTACAGGCCTGGGCAGGGGACCCCCAGACCACTTCTTTGCTGGCCCCACTGGTACTCAGACCCCTCCAATCACAGGCTCCCCCCCCCCTGCCCCTCCAATCACTGGCTCTGTGGAGCCCAGGCTCCTGCGATCTCCAGCCTTACCCCTGCCCAGGCCTGAGGCTGCTGGCCCAGGCCTTATGCCTGAGTAGGGCACGCTCATACCCCTCCAATCACTCAGTCTGCCCCTGCTCCCTCCCATCACCAGTTCCGCCCTTGCCCATGCCTGAGGCCTCTGGTGAAGGCCTCTGGCCTGGGCAGGGGACCTCCAGCACCCTATGATCGCCTGTTCTGCCCCTCAGGCCCCCCGCCTGCCCCGCCACCTGCCTGGCTAACAGGCCTGACCACTTCAGTGGCAGAGCTGAGCTGGACTGGGCACTGCCATCTTGTGGCCATGGGAGTAGCCATCTTGTGGCAATAAGGGCGGCCATCTTTGTCATGTAGTGATGCCTAATTTGCATATTATTCTTTTATTAGATAGGTTATATTTTTTTTTAATGTTCACGTTTCCCCAGTGAACCTGAATAAAACACAATAAGCTCCTTTTAGCAAAACTAGTGAAAATATTACTGTGTATCATTGCCATGGTATTGCAGGATCCTTTCCCGAAGGAACAGCACATTTACTTTAGTCAACAGGCTTTATGCCTGAAAGCTCACCCACGTGTAGATAATAGTAAGGGATTTTGACTTCTTATTTGGGAGACTCAGCCTCCCAATAACCTACCCTTGATTTCTTCTGCTGGTACAAGCTAAGACCATGGCAGCTCCCATCTATTTACTCTAAGGAAGCTTTGTTCTGTTAACCATCTCCATAACTCTCTGTGGATCATCATCCCCTCTGCTGCCACTTTACCTTGCGCATGACGTTTATGAACCCCTGGTTTCTGGCAATTAAATGTCAATGCTTTGTCTCTGTTATTTTAGAATCCTGTCTTCTCCATCCTCTCTCAGAAAGGAGAGGGTCTGGGGTTTCCCCCTCCCCTTTCCTCTTCTTCCATAAGCAAAATGTCCTCTGTCAGGACACTCTGAAAGAGGGAGTCTAGCCTAGAGGCATAACACCCTGAATGCGCCTCATCTCATCTGAAAGGAGTCAGTAACATACCCTATAAGGTGCCACTCTCCTTCAACAGGTTTAGTAAGATTCCTCCTTCATCATGAAGGCAAATTAATCAAGTCTCTACAGTTTCTTTGGACTATGAGGCAAAGTAACTCCAGAGGACTTCACATGCTGTTTCACCCAAGGCACAAACATGAACACCAGGGATGGACACAGAGATAATAGTCATTGGGTCTCATTGTGGGAGGACCATTAGCAGTAGCTAGGGAAATGCCCCCTTGCTTTCCTGGAGCCCCTTCCTGGGATTTCTAACTTAATACAATATGTGAGCTCAGCCAGGAAGTTGGGGGCTAAAGAGAAGGACCCATGATCTCCTTCAGAACTGAAACGTTTCTGGAAACAATCTTCTAGCACCCCCCAAGAAAGATTCATTGGCATGACAGGCACAGTGCCCGGTGGGACCCTCCGGCTTTTTGCTTTTCCAGAATGACATTTTGTGTAATTGAACACCCTGCTCACTGTGCCAGTTTTGTCACGCAATCAGGTGTGATGGTGGTCAATTATGACAATGAGCCAAACTAAAATTAAAAATTAAGTCTTTATTCACTTATAACAGCAATGCATGCATGCAAGAGGAGAGAGAGAGAGAGAGAGAGAGAGAGAGAGAGAGAGAGATGCTGGCTCCCTCATGGTGAATTTTCCCCCATAGACTGTCACTGGGTGAGTGTCAGGTAAATGCAGCACAGACACGGGGAATGATCTCACTGACAACAAGCTCTGAGAAAAAGATAACTACCTCTTTATGGACCCATGAGCCAGGATGGGGAGAGAAGGAAGGGCTGGCTAGGAGTGGACAGGTACTCGTCAAAGTGGAGAAAAGTACCTCAGCCAACGCCTCCTAATAAGTAGGTGGAGGCTCCTTGGCTCAAGTGCACATGTGCACATGAACATGGCTGGCTAAAGTGTCTGAGTCCTTGACTGCAACTCATTCCAGAAAACAGCAATGCCCTGGCTGTTCACCAAGTCTGAAATGGAATGGGCAACTTTCCTCATGAGCCCTGCCAGGCAAAGCTTTGCAATTGCCTTGGATCAGGCCTAAAAATCACATATAAGAGAGTTTTTTCTCTCATCTATAAAATGCTGATATAACATCTACCATACAGAGCAGTAGTAATGTAAAAAAATAAATAAATAAAGATGCAACCCAAAATTCTTTTTCCAGAAGCCAGAACTGGACTCCTCATGGTATGTTGGCTTTTGATGAAGAAGGGACTTTATCTACAGGCTCAGGAGATTCAGAGGATTTTAGGGTATTAGAATTTTTGAAAGTATCCTCACAGAAATTCCATACCAGATATCAGGGTCCTGGGTTTTCCCAACCAGATCACAGTTGACATTAGAAATCTGCCTTGGGTAGGTATTTAACTGCCTTTTAAGTTCATCCATTCTTCTAAGTCCTAGGCTTGATTCTTGACTTTCACCATTTCATTGCCGAAGAAAATGAAAACTTCACTGTATGCAACCAAAGAGACTTCTTAGTTGACAATATCATGCTACACAGTCTCAGCTATTATCTTTTTGTCACATGTCAATAACAAAGTAGCCATTAATACCAGTGTCCTCATAACTACTATTTCTTTTTTTAAAAATAAATTTTATTGATTTTTTACAGAGAGGAAGGGAGAGGGATAGAGAGTTAGAAACATTGATGAGAGAGAAGCATCAATCAGCTGCCTCCTGCACACCCCCAACCGGGGATGTGCCTGCAACCAAGATACATGCCCTTGATTGAAATCAAACCTGGGACTCTTGAGTCCATAGCCCGACGCTCTATCCAGTTAGCCAAACCAGCTAGGGCACTACTATTTTTTTATACCTCTTGAAAGCCTAATATATCACACCTACAAGTATATTTTCTTCTATTGTTATACTACCATCATAGGGCACCACCACCGGGGGTTGTCTGCACTCTAACTACTATCTATAAGTCATGCAGACTTCTTTGTCAAAAAGACAGCGATTGCTCCAACTCCCAAACTCCTGCTTGTTTGCTTGCCTAGGCCACTCCTGGTATCACCTGTCACAAATAGGGTTTTCCAAAAACAGATGCAAAATGGTTTATCGGAAATCAATACCAGGTTCAAGATGCAAAATGTTTATTGGGAATCAATACCTGTGGAAGAAAGATGAAGGAAGCAACAATTGGCAAAAGAAGAATTTGAGCTGTGATGCACCTGCCTCAGCTTTCTTATGTAGCTCTCTGCAGCTTAAACAGACCACAAGGTCACTAATAGCTGAAGGCTATCTGCTGGTGGCACTCCCCACACCTGGACAGCAAGGAGATCTGACTCTATATCAACATGCCTGCCACGCTCTTCTCCCTATAGCTTAGTTTAATACATTGGACAGAGGTTCAACAGATACAGACAGTGTCAGCCAGTCATTCACAGTAGGCACCTCAGTCATTCACAAGAGGCAACATGGCATCAGGCATGGAACCAGACAGACCTGGGTTTGTATCTCAACAGTACCTTTTGAAAAGCTATGTGACGTTGAGCAAGTCACTCAGCCTCCTTAAGGTTCAGTTCTCTCATCTACCTTATACAGCCGCCATAAAGAGCAGTTGTGGTGTGCCATGGCCCATTTGACTCAGAGGTTAGAGTGTTGGCCTGCAGACTGAAGGGTTGTGGTTCAATTCTGGTCAAGGGCACCTACCTAGCTTGTAGGCTCGATCCTCAGCCCTGATTAGTGTATGTGCAGGAGGCAACCAGTTATGTGTCCTTCTCACATTGATGTTTCTGTCCCTCCCTGTGCCTTCCACTCTTTCTAAAAAAAGAAAAAAAATCAATGAAAAAAGATATCATTGGGTGGAGGTTAAGAAGAACAACAAAAAGAGCAGTAGTGGTGTAATAAAAGTTAAAAATAAAACACAATCTTAATTCCTAACCTCCCTCCCTTCACTTACTGGCTTTCCGCAAGCGTTCGTTTTGCTTGAGGGCTCCTTTAGTTGTCATTATACGCATTGTTCGTTTTCAATTATATTATTACCACCTTAGTCAACATTACCCTATGAACGCACTTTGTAAACTCTAAGCTTCCTAAAATTGTAGGGCTATTTTTGTTTGATTTTATGCAAAAGATACAGGGTAGAGAGCAAGGAGCACAAAATTACTGGCTTCACACCCAGTTCTGAAATATACTAAGTGGTCAAGGCATGTTGTTTAAGTTATTGAGTACCAGTGTTCCTGTCTCCAAATGTAAAGTAAAACTCTCTGACCTGCCTGGATCATAGCGAAGGATTCAGAAACAAATAACTTGGAGTAAATGAGAGTGCTCAATAAACTTTAAAAACTCCACGCAAGTGGAAAATAGCATTGTTGTCACAATTCCGATGGCCCCTAAATGAGTTTCTCAGTATTCCAGCCCACTCTAACACACAAAAGCTAAATAAGTTAGCTAAAAGCAGATCTCAGATTATATTATTTCCCTTCATAAAAGTCATCACTAGTCTCCTTTTGCCTCTCAAAAAAAGGTCATACTTCTTAGGCTGGCATTTCGAGCCTTCTTAATTTTAGAGGGTTATCATCATTATTCATGAACACAAATGATAAATGCTCCTGGAAAACTGCACAATTTTTTTTTAATGTGAAAGAATTTCAACCTAAAATGGATGTGTACTTTGTTCATTGGATTCCACATATAAAAGAAACCGCATGATATTTATCTTTTCTTTGACTGACATCATGAAATAGAAACAGAGACATGAACACAGACAACAGACTGACAGCTGTCAGAGGGGAGGGAGGTTGGGGGACTGAATGAAAGAAGATGAAGGGATTAAAGTAAAAAAATATATATATATATATATATATATATATATATATATGTGTGTGTGTGTGTGTGTGTGTATGTATATATATAACACATAGACATGGACAACAATGTGGTAATAGAGGAAAAAGGGGTGAGGAGTAAATAGAGGTGGAAAAAGAGGGGAATGGGGACAGAAAGAAACTTTGAAGTGATGAGCATATCATACAATGTGCAGATGATGTTTTATTTAGTTGTGTATTGATACCCGTGTGGTTTTGCTAACCAATGTCACCCCAATAAATTCAATAAAATAAAATGGACATGGATGATATAAAATTAAAAATTTCACACGTGCCTTTATTTTTATTTTTTAAAAATATGTTTTCATTCATTTCTACAGAGAGAGTGGGTAGAGAGATAGAAACATTAATGAGAGAAGAGCATCATTGATTGGCTGCCTTCTGCAGGTTCCCCACTGGGGATGGAGCCTGCAACCCAGGCATGTGCCCTGACCAGGAACTGAACCAGTGACCTCTTGGTTCCTGGGTCTATGCTCAACCCCTGAGCCATACCAATCAGGCACACATGCTTTTAGAAAAACAAAATTTAAGGACTAAGAAACTGATTTCCAGTAAATGCCTGATTTATAGAAAACTGATAATATTCTTAAATGATAGGGACTTGTTCAGGGATTGACTCATAGGGAGATTAGAAGGTTTAGCCTATGGTTTCTAGAGACATAAATAAGAAATGACCTCGGTTGGGTTGGTCTCACAAAAGAAGCTGAATTGAGTGTTGTTTCTATGACTAGACTGGTTTTATCCCTTGAGGGTATTTTCAAAGCTGGTCTCCATTTGATTTTTAACAGATTCTCCTCTGTGCACATTCTCAGCCTATAAATACAAACTAGCCCAAATCCTCAACAGACTAGCTTATAGCTTGCTACTGTTTGTGTGCCCCGAGTCCTAATTCCTCTGTCATTCTCATATAAATTCATTGCTTTTACAACCTTGAGCATTCCTTTGCTTACCTCTTTGTTTGGGGTGACAAAAACATTCAATAAGCTATATATGCTTTTTGTAATAAGAGAACCAGCACAATATAAAACTATGCCAACACATGCCATGACCTGTGTTAATAACCTTCTGAGCATTTGGTTATTCTAGTCTTCTTCCTTAGAGAAAGATAAGTACATATACAAGGAGACATTTCATTTCTCTAGTTTTTCCCCTTTTTATTCCAAGATATAATCTTTATATAAAATTAATTAGAACTTGTACTTCGTTTTGCATTTTTACTTTCTAAAATATCAATGTGATTCTGGTATGCAAATAACTGGGATGTCATTAATTCAGTCTCTACAATTACAATAACATTTAGAAGGAGGTAAAAGAAAAATTAATAATTTATTTTGCTCTCATCAGGGAACTGAGGTTTTAGGGCAAACTGCCACTGCAAAACCTAGAGAGGCAGGCAACTCCATGAAAAGACAGTAACTGTGATCTGCTAATCTGGAACAAAACTTGCTGGAGTCATTGAGTAGTAGACACACTTAAGTGGTAATTTTGATTAAATTTTGGAGGCTTGAGTGGACTAGCTTAACAGTGGAAAACTAACTTCTGGTGCCTCAGTCATTTTGGTGCCCACAACAGTTGCTTGCGCCTTCTCTCTAGAAATGCACCAGTTTCTCAGAGTGAGATCTGAGAAAAATCCTCTCAGAAACTTAGATCTGTATTAAAAAGAAAGGAACATCAGAGAAGGAATAAGTGGTGGTAAATAAGTATATTATTATTCTTATTTGTAATTGATCTAAAACATGACTTTGTTTAAAGCAATAAATGTACTGAGTGGTTACAGCAGATGGATAAGTGAAACGAAATGACAACAATGTCACAGAAACTGGAGGGAGGAATTAGGAATACTGTTTGTCTGTGGTACATGGCAAGCAGAATAGTATTACTGAAACAAGGATTCTATGGGTTTAAAATGTATATTGTAAACTCTGGGGCAACCACTAAAATGTTTTAGAAGTATAAATGATATGCAGAGGAAGGAGAGGGCATGCAATCATATAAAATGCTTGATTAAAACTAGAGAAGGCAGCCCTAGTCAATTGGGCTCAGTGGGTAAACTGTCGGCTGATGGCCTGTGGACTCTAGGGTCCTGGGTTCGATTACAGTCAAGGGCACATACTTCGGTTGCAGACTCCCAGCCCCATTTGGGAGCAAGCGAGAAGCAATCCATCCATGTGTCACTCTTACATCAATGTTTCTCTGTCTCTCCCTCTCCCTTCTACTCTCTCTAAAAATCAATGGAAAAAATATCCTTGGGTAAGGATAAATAAATAAATAATAAAAAGGAGAGAAGGCAGGAAAAGGGAGGAGGGAGGAAGCAAAGAACATATTCAATGAACAGAAAAGTCGCAAAAATGGTACATATTAATCTAATCATATAAATAGTCACTTTATATGTTAATGGTCCAAACCCATTGTGGGAACCACGCCAGAGAAGCCTGGGAGTCAAGGCCAGTTAAAGCACAGAGGCCTTGTTGTTAGAACACCGGACTGTTCAAGGCTACTCTGCGCCTAGGCACACAGCTGCAAGGTCACAGCGATCTCCAGGTATGCTGTGCCCTCCTGTAACCCAAATGATTGATTTCACTGTTGAAAACCAGCCTTCCTAGTCTCTAGAGTGATATACAGGTTGATGCTGACCAGCTAGTGCGAGCAGCAGAGGCAGTAGGCATAGAGCATGTAGCTCCTATGTGTGCAGGAGAAGCTGGAGAGCTCAGACGGAGCTGAGAGCTGGAACTGCCACAATGTACAAGGCTATGAGCTCATAGAGAGCTCAGATATAGCTACCATGTTAATCAGCTAGAGAATGTGGGGCAGGTGAGACAGGAGAAGCTGCTGAGCCAGAAAGGCTAGAGAAGCTGCTGAGGCAGAGAGCTTAGGTACCACTATGATGTGAGGCGGTGAGTCCGGCTCGCAGCATGCAGCTGCTCAGATAGTAGCTGTGGATCCAGAGACTGCTACTATTTTGTGCAAAAGATCTATCTGGTGTATGGCTGCCTGCCTGTATGGACTTCACTGTGATGAAGGATTGTTTTCTCTGACAGCTATATGACCACTGGCTTCTGCAGTGAAGACTCATTCTTATACAACTTCTCATGGCTTCTCTAAGACTCAGCATCCAAAAATGTGCAGCCCAAGGCAGGGGCGTGGGTGGGGAAAAGGGGCAGGATCAAACCCAACACCTGTAACTAGTGAACAGAGGATAAAGGAGGAACTTGGACTAAGCTCCCAACAGTTAGTACAGTGGGAAGGGTTTAAGAAGAAACCTGCCATGGTGAAGTCAGGAAGAATTTAGAAGAATATATGGGACTCAGAGCAACTCAGAGCATCAGAGCTCATGCAGGGCTCCTGCTGGCTCTAACACATCAATACAAAACAAACACTATTACAGTAAAAATAAAAAAATAAAAACCAGAAACCCACTTTAAATATAAAAACTCAGTAAAAGATGGAAAAGCATTACCACGCTAACACTAACTGAAAGAAAGCTGGAGTAGCTCTATCAATTTCAGACATTCAGACAAAGAAGACTTCAGAGCAAGAAACATTCTCACAGATAAAAAGGTCACTCTTAAAGAAGACCTCATCTCAAACATACATGCACTGACCACAGGCCATTGAAATACATGAAGCAAAAATAGATTAGATGTAAACAAGAAAACAGACAAGTCTAGTATTACAGTTGGACTTCAACACACCTCTTTCAGTAACTGATGGATTAAGCAGGCAGAAAATCAATAAAGATATAAATGGTATGAATCACACTGTCACTCTTAACTTGATTAATTGACATAGAATACTCCACCCAACAACAGCAGAATCTAAATTAGTGCCAGACCCTCATGGAGCATGCAACCAAAATGAACCACATTCTGAACCTTACCCATCTTAATGAAATTTATAAATTACAAGTCATATAAATGATGTTCTTCAACCACAATGCAATTCAACTAGAAATGAGTAACAGAGAAATAGCTGAAGATTCCCCAAATATTGGAAAATTAAACAGCATGCTTCTAAATAACCAAATTGTTCTGGAATGGCCCATAGCTCCCACTTCAAATTCAGGGATCTGAACTGGAATCCTTTCAGTTGACTGAGGGAAACAGAGTCCATGGGCCTCCCTTTGGAGTAGCACTCTCTCATCTCTAAGAACAGACTGACCCCATGTTTAACTATTGTTCAAACGGAACCTTCTCCAATTCTGCCTTTGTCGTACTTGCTTAAATATTTGCTACTACCACCAAGATCTGCACCTGCAGTGTTTCACCCAGGCCCATGCCCTGGGCTTTAAGGCTCACCCCAGTGGCATCCCTGCCTTTAGGGCATAGCATTCAGGGGTTGAGGATTAGGAAAGGCCCTTCCCACACTTATCTCTCTTGCTTGCTGCTGATACCAGCAATGGCCAGACATGGGCCAAATGTTCCACTACAATCTGTTTTCTGGGTAAATTGATTTGGCATATGAGTTCTTTATATATATATATTCTAGAGGCTTGTGCATGAAATTTGTGCAATCAGGGGGCAGGGGTGTCCCTCAGCCTGGCCTGTACCCTCTCGCAGTCCAGGAGTCCTCTGGGGATGTCCAACTGCCTCGGAGGCAAGAAAGGCTCCCACCACTGCTGCTGCGCTCACCAGCTGTGAGCCCGGCTTCTGTCTGAGCAGCACTCCCCCTATGGGAGCTCACTGACTACCAGGGGGCAGCTCCTACATTGTGTGTCTGCCCCCTGGTGGTTAGTGCACATCATAGCGACCGGTCGTTCTACCATTCTGTCTATTTGCATATTAGCCTTTTATTATAAAGGATATTTTATTGACTTCAGAGAGGGAGAGAAAGAGAGAGAGATAGAAACATCAATATGAGAGAGCATCATTGATCAACTGCCTCCTGCATGCTCCACACTGGGGATCCAGCCCACAACTGGGCATACGTACAGACTGAGTATAAAAATGTGACCTCCTGGGTCATAGGTCAATGATCAACCACTGAACCACCCCAGCCGGATGGCATATGAGTTTTTAAACACTCCTTTGTGCATCCGACTTCCATGGCCACCACCTTGCTGGCATTAATGTTTTCTTTAGCTGAAAAATTCATCATATTATAGTCTTTGTCTGCATTTCTCTTTATAATATCTCTCCCATAATATTCATGATATGAATATAAAAGACTATTCAAATCTCTCTCCACAATATCCAAATAAATGTGGGAAAATTATGTCTGCATAATTTATTCAATCATTTTTTATTGATGATGATTCATTTCTGTTGTTCTCTTTTCTCTCCAAGAGCAATGATTCTCGAAAAGTTTTTGGAGGCATAATTTTACATGTCATGTTTTGATTTTTATAGAATAGATTCCTAGGAATGGGGTTGCTTGGTAGAAGACTATAAAAATTTTTAAGTATATGATACCAGATTGTTTTCTGGGAAAGTGATAAAATGAGGAAAGTCTTTCACCAATGATAAATGATAGAGTTGCTTCACATGTCTTTGCTAGTAGTTGGTTTGAGTATATTTTAATTCTGGCAGCTTGGGAGAATGAAGTAGTTTTTCATTTTTGCTTTGCTATTTATTTCTCAGACTACTAAGTTGAGCATATTTTCTAGTTTTTGCTATACATATAGAATTACTCATTCATATTTATAGTTGCTTTGGCATTTTATATTTAATTTTTATCATATTTAAGTATTTTTTTCTAGTCCAACTTTCTCAGAGTTCTAATTAGGCATTTCTTTTTAAAATATATTTTCAGCATTTTAATGATAAAAATGTATAAAGTTTCCTCTACTTTGTTAAGAAAATGAGTTATACTGAAAGATCACTCATTAATGAAACAACTCCAGCATTTTTAGAATAAATTGTATTGGGGCCTGGCATAATCCTTTGAAATAATGATGGTTTTATTTGGCAATGGTTTTAGAACCTTTGCTTTTATAATAATAAATGAGGTGTTACTATCTTCATAGGTTTTAATATTAAAGTTATGATGGCTTCATATAATGAATTGGGAAGTTGTACATTCCCTATGCACTAGAATAATTTAGGCAGCATTGAAATCATATTTTATTTATAGGCTTAGATAGCTTCCATTTTTAATGCTTTTTCTTAATTACCATTTTAGTCTTTTTTCTTTTTTTTATAAGTGGCCTATGAGGTTTTCCACTTCTCTTGAATTTGTTTTGTTAATTTATAATTTGCTAGGACATAATCCATTTCCTATAGGTTTTATTTTTTCCATACTTTCACATAATACTTTCTTATGGTTCTTTTCAAAATTTCTATTTATATTGCCATTTGTACTCTAAGACTATATTGACATACTCTATGTCACTCTACGTGTACTCTAAGATGTATTGAAATGTAATTGATAAGTAGCAATATAAAACTTTCTGATCTGCTTGCAAACTTAAAAGACAAACACATTTGTTCAGATGTTACTATTTCGTGTTTTCTAAACAGAAATTTTTAGAAAACTCGAAAAGTAATATTTGGCGTTCATTGCTAATTTTTTTTTGTGGGGGGGGATAATTATATTTGGAATCCTTAAATTAGAAATTTTACCACCACAGAAAGCCATTAAACCATTGATGATTTCATAGGATTTTAAAACATTTCTAACACATACATTTGCAACTATTTAAAGGGAATAGAAATTAGCCCAGGCAAGATGGCGGAGGCCACAGGCCCAGGGTCTAGCAGGGCAGACGGAAGACTTCTGCCTCGGGATCCAGGCCACAGCCACAGGGCGGGAGGAGCAAGCCAGCCGAGTGGCCCCTGAGCATGCTGCCTTTCTCTCCATCCTGCTGAAAGGGAGGAAGCTACCTGAAATGTGTGTGAAATAGATGAACTGAACCCTGCGCAGGAAGCATCCCGCTTCTTCCTTTTTCAAGACCCGGAGCCACCATGGCCTGACAGGCGACAGGTGAGGGGTGAAGCTGGCAGGATGCCTGTTTGTTATGCAGTAGCCCACAGATGGTGTCATCAGGATATGGCCCTCTTCCTATTTCTGCAGACTGACAATACGGTAGACATAAGAAATAAGAAATAGCTGAGGAGTTTGAAGGTACTGCATAAATGGCCCCATTCCTCAGAAGAAAATCAGAAGATCCAGCTAATTAGAATAGGGGGCAGTCCCATGAGCGTGTTTGCAAGAGGCTACATCAGAGGTTCCAGGCCTGGGTAGATAAGTGGACCAAGGAGCATGTGCCCCGTGAAATGGCAGCGGAGACCAGCAAGTGGCTCATGGGTGAGGGGCTGGAGGGCCTGGTACCCTGTACCACCACCTGTGACACAGAGACTCTGCATTTTGTGAACATAAACAAGTACCATGTCAAATACGGCTCAGTGTTCAAAACCCCATAACTACGAAGTCAAAGCAGATAACTTGAAGGAGGTGTGTGTGTGTGTGAGGGGGGTACGGTTCATGTGCCCTCACATACACTGAAGAAATGAGGAAGATGCCTTTCAAGCCTCACTGGGCCTCTCTGGAACATGGCCACCTGAAGTGCTCTGGAACTTTTCCCAAGGGTTTAGGATCCTGGAGGGGAAGGAAATCCACTCAAGCATAAACACACAGCTTGCTTGCACACACCAGCAGAGCTAAGACTGGAGTCTCCTGGAGCCTGACCTTCGAAGAGGGAACCAGGTGCTATTCAAACCTTGGCTGGATGGGTGCGTTGACAGACTAACTGGGGAAGGACTCAATGCTCAGATGGTTTGTGACTCTGATGGTCAATGCTCCTCTTCTCTCCCCTTACACCCCCAAAAGGGGGAGAAAACTGGATTTGATTTTTTAATTTTTTTCCCTGATCACTCAAGCACATTTAGAGCATCCATTAGATTTCATGTGGGACCCACAGTTTGGCTTTGGGATTGATCATCTTGTGGATTTGATTCCTGCCGAATCCCTTGTTGCCTCCCTTTTACTTTCTCCTCTGGTTATCGACCTCAACAAGTTCAAATCAGTTCTTTTTAGCTCCCGAGGAACTATTTTGTACCTGCTTCTTTACCAGTCTTCCCCAGTGCCATCCACCAGCTTTACTCTTTCTCTCAAACACACACAGTTTTAACGGGGGTTTTCTTTTTTCTTCTTTAATTTTTTTTTTTTTTTTGTAAATAATGTACATACTGTCAATTTTTTATTAAAAGAAATATGCTTTGAAAAAAATAAAAAATAAAGGAAATAGCAAATGTGCTTTCATACTAAGCTTAAACAAATTTCATGTCTAAATTTAGCAGGAACAAATCTTTCTATGGCTTGAATAAGAGCGATGCATCCTTGTATTTGAAAGAGGCCCAATAAAGAACCCTCTTATTACTACCTGACTTCTGAACCAATTGAAATATAACATACAAGCCAGTAATGGGGTTTAAAATATCACCTGTATTACTGATAAAGCTGACACTGGAAAATCTGTCCAAGATATTCTGGTAAGCAGGCTTTCTAATAACAAACCCCCAAATGAGACAAACTTGGCTGCCAGGGCAGGAAAGCATTGGAACAAGAAAAGTATCTCCCAGCACTCTTTCCACTACTCCTCCCCCACCCTCCCCAGAACAAAGAGCCTGTCCAAGGAGTCAAATCCTGGTGTCAACTGAATCCAAGAGCTTCAGAAATGATTAGTTAGTACTATAGCTTTTCTGTCCACTCATTTACTGATGGGTGCTTGAGTTGCTTATAAATCTTGGCTATATAAATAATGCTGCAATGAACATGGAGGTCCATATATTCTTTTCTTTCAGATCAGTGTTTTGGTTTTCTTCAGATATATTCCCAGAAGTGGAATTTCTGGATCCTAAGGCTGTTTCATTTTTTTAATTTTTTGAGGGAACTCCATACTGTTTATCACAGTGGCTGCACCAGTCTGCATTCCCACCAGCAGTGCACGAGGTTCCCTTTTCTTTGCATCCTCGCCAATACTTGTTTGTTGATTTATTGATGATAGCCATTCTGACAGGTGTGAGGTGATATCTAATTTTGGTTTTAATTTGCATGTCTCTAAGGATTAGTGATGTAGCTGTGGTACATTTACACAATGGAATACTACTTAGCCATATAAAAAAGAAGACATGGATAGAACTGGAGAGTATTGCGCTAAGTGAAATAAGCTAGTCAGAGAAAGACAAGTACCATATTATTTCACTTACTTGTATAATCTAGTGAACAAAATAAACTAATAAACAAAATAGAAACAGATTCATAGATACAGAAAACAGACTGACAGCTGTTAGAGGGGAGGGTGTTTTGGAAATGGGTGAAAAAGGTGAAAGGATTAAGAAAAGAAAACACTTATACACACACAACAGTAGGGTAATTACTATAGGGAAAGGCAGTAGGTGAGGTAGAATAGGGTAAAGTGGGGATAAATGGTAATGGAAGGAACTTGACTTTGGGAGGTGAGTACATAATACAATACACAGATGATGCATTATAGAATCATATAGCTGAAAGCTAAATAATTGTTTAACCAACGTCACCCCAATAAATTCAATAAAAAAATTGAAGAATAGAAAAACATTAATTAGGCATTGCATGCCTAGTTACTTCTTCAAAACTCACTAATAGTATAAGTCATTCCTTGTCTTCTAACAAGGAGTGGGAGAGATTGGATAGAGATACTAGGAGTGTTAGGCTACTTGGGTTTCCTCCATAGGTGAAGAAACATTCAGAACAGAAATATTCCCCTCTACTCCTTAGAATTATTGTATTTCATTTATTTATTCATTTACTCTAGGCCATTAAGAAGATACAATCTTCAAACATTACTATAGAATGCCCTTATAGTTCACTCCCCAAAACAGTATCAATGCCATTTTCAAAACTGATAAAATCTGAAGATAATTTATTGTCTACTTTCTAGATGCCAGTTGCCTTTCCCTCCAGGTTGACTAACACATTGTGAAGAAAAATACAGTGAATGTATACTGCTTTTTTATTCTTTATTTTGGTATTGAAGTAGATATTGGTGCTTCTGGAATGCCCTGGAAAGAGTTGTATGAGTATGGGGACAGCAAATAGACCTTACTTATTATATTGGTAAGACCATGTTTGGTCCAGATATCACAGGTGATAGATGCCTATACCACAGCAGTATGTAGACTTCTCTGTAGTATTTTTCCTGCCATTCCTAAAAACAATAAAACACAGTAGAGTCATCTTCAGAAAATCATAAATAATAACCTTCTATCTTCAATATAAATTACTTAGCCTTAATCACTCTGTAACCCAGATCTTGCCCATCTCTCTCGTTTTCTCTCATCATGTCCCTCCTAGTATTCACTAATACAGATCTAATAAACTATTTTCAGTTTCTTAAACATCCCGGCCTCTCTCTCACCAATGGATCTGTATACACATTGATTGCTTTGCTGGAACACTCTTTCCCATTCCCACTCTTCTCTCTTTTACTCCTAAATAACTGCTCAATTTTCTGAGAGGCAGTCCATGAACTAGGGAGGAAATTCAAAACATTTAACAAGTATGGCTCAGGCATTAGTGACTAATTAGAGTGAACATAGACTAATAATTCCGGAACAGAATTATGAAAGGTTTACATTTTTCAGAGAGTAACCCTTTAATGGCAGGATCAGACAAAGTGTGGGCGGGAGATCCCTGGGTGACCTGGGTGTGAGGACAAATACTTGGGAGAACAGACAGAGGCCAATTACCAAACTGTACAGAAGTATTTCACTATTTTAATAAGTGGTTCATCCACTCTTTTGTTAACTACTTTAATGTCTCCCTTTTTATAAATAAAACCCATGAGAAGGTTAGGTATCCTCTCTATGTTCTGCCATAATATTTGCCGCCATGGTCACACTATTATAATTCCAATTTACTTCACTAAGTTAAAAGCTCTCTAAAGTTAATGACCTTATTTTGTTTGTCATTGTGCTGTCAGCACCCAACAGAGGAAACGAAACTTAGTCAACAAAATTCATGGATACTGCTTTTTAATGAAGATGGTGCCAAAAACTAATAAGGAGGTCCCTGCCCCTCCCCAAGCCAAAGCCAAAGCAAAGGCTTTGAAGGCACAGAAAGCAGTGTTGAAAGGCGTCCACAGCCACACACACAAAAAAGATTTGCATGTCACCCACCTTCCGACGATCAAAGACTCTGAGGCTCCAGAGGCAGCCTAAATATCCTCGGGAGAGTGCACCCAGGAGAAACAAGCTTGACCACTATGCCATCCTCAAATTCCCCGACTACCGAGTCAGCCATGAAGAAGATAGAAGACAATAATACACTAGTTCATTGTGGATCTCAAGGCCAACAAGCACCAGATCAAACATGTAAAGAAGCTCTATGACATTGATGTGGCCAAGGTCAGCACCCTGATCAGGCCTGGTGGTGAGAAGGCATATGTTCGACTGGCTCCTGACTATGATGCTTTGGATGTTGTCAACAAAATTGGAATCATCTAAACTGAGTCCAGCTGCCTAATTATAAATATAAAAATTTTACCCTATAAAAAAATTAATAGATACTTGTGAAAGGGAAAGAATGATTGAGAAGGAGACAAGAAAGAGAGGGAGCAGGGGAGAAAGGGAAGAACTATAGTACATGTCCTATTACTATTCACTAGTGTACTATTTAAAATGTTAAGAAAGTATTAGGAGTAGAAGACTTAATTACTTAATCCAACTTCCTTCTTTTATAAACAAAGACACAAATTCAAAGGACTTAGTATTTACCCAGCACCATGTAGCTAAGGAAAGTATTCAGGTGCCATAGGCCAAGAGTTTACTTCCCTGAACCTTCTGCAAGTCAAGATGGAACCTTACTGACAAAATAGGATATGTCCCATTAACATCCACGTAACTTCTTTACTTTGGAATTGAAATTTTTAAAGATATGCCATAGCTACCACAAATAAATTCAGTGCATTTCAGGAAGGCTGGTGTCTTTCAGTGATGCTATTTGATACTCACCTATAATAATAAAAGCATAATATGTTAATAGACCAGACAGTTGAAAGACCTTCTGGATGTCATTCTGGACGTTCTTCCTGAGGAAGCCGTGGTGGCAGGGGGTGAGGCAGAGGCAGTTAGGGATGATCAGGCAAGCAGGCAAAGGGGTTATGGGCGATCAGGCAGCCAGGTGAGTGGTTAGGGGTGATCAGACAGGCAGGAAGAGGGGTTGGGAGCAATCAGACAGGCAGGCAGGCAAGCAGTTAGGAGTCAGCGGTGCTAGATTGCAAGAGGGATGTCCAACTGCTGGTTTGCAAGACTGGGCCTAAACTGGCAGTAGGACATCCCCCAAAGGGTCCTGGATTGTGAGAAGGTGCAGGCCGGGCTGAGGGATCCCACCCCCTGTCCCTTTTCATGAATTTCATGCGCTAGGCCTCTAGTATAAAATAAAAGGTCCATATAAATGCTAATCTATTGATCAGGATTAGACTCTGAATTCTATGACTCTAAGTTTGAAGATGGAAATTCACACCCTTATTTCCTTGCAGCTTGCTCCATGATCACAACACATGCCTTTCACCCCAGAAATAGTGCTCATCCTTAAAAAAAAAACAAATAAATAAAAATAAAAAATTGCCTGGCCTCGGGTGAACACCTGTGCTCTTGAAACTGAAATTCTCATGAGATCCAGTCTTAAAAGAGAATGTATAAACTCTAATGTAGCTCCCTGCTGCACACTCCCACATTCCTGGCAGAAAATGTAAGTAAGCCTTCCTTTAAAATACTTACCAAATGTAAGTGAGCAATATATTAGGTGCTTAGGCCCCCAAACCACCTAAATAGTTTATTTGTATTAGTAAAGTATAAAGTGAGACACATGGTACACTGTCAGGGAGTTGTAGTAGACAATAAAATAGCATATGTTTTTAATCAATTGCTTTTACTGGCTTCAGTAAAGCAGAAAGGAGCTTTTTACCTCTTCATCACACAGGCCACAGGTTTTTAGAGCAGCATTTCACAGAATGTGTCCAATGCAATACCAGTAAATACCAATTAAAAGGAGAATTCTCAGACAGAGCACGGAGGATTCGGGGGTTGGTGAAACTACTCCAAATGATGCCATAATGGTAGATACATGTCCTTATTCATTTTTCAAAATCCATGTATAATACCAGGAGGGAGCCCTAATGTAAATGATGGACTTGGGGTGCTAATGATGTGTCAATGTAAATTCACTGATTGTAACAAATGTACTACCCCTGTAGGGGATGTTGAGATGGGGGAGGCTATGCATGAGTGGGGACAGGGGATATTTGGGAACTCTCTGTTTTGTGCTCAATTTTGCACTGGACCTAAACTGCTCAAAAAAATGAGTGAGAGAGAGAAGGACATGGTCAAATAAACTTGGAAATTGCTAAATACTGTCTCTGCCTCTGAAAGATGGTCCTGAGCACAGAGCTCCCTGGCTCACTGAAAAGGAGATGGGCCCTTTCTTTTTAAACCCAGTTCTCAGTGACTAGGCCCAGAACCAACACTATAAATCAATTAACTCTTAAACAGTATGTCCTTCCGCCTTCCACATCCCCAAAGGAAGGGGAACAGGGAACTGTGGTCACAGCATGGTTCACATTCTCCGGCTTCTGTGGATTCAGGAGCGGGTTGGTTCATTTTGGTCCCCACCAGAAAATGAGTAAATGACAAGGAAAGATTATTTGGGAGCTCTCGAAGTGCTAAGAGCCTTCTCTTTATTCTTTGGGACTATCATATCACTTTAAAGGAATAAATCTTATACTATTTATAAAATAAGAGAAAGCAGCTAGAGTACTTCATTCTCTTCTGGATTTCCATCTCCTTGGCCTTGGTTTGATCATTTTAACTTTCTTTTTCATTAAAACATAGTTACATACAACATTATATTCCTTTCAGGTATGCAACATAGTTACTCAATATTTATGTACCCAATGAAGTGATCATCACACTAAGTCTAGAAACCATCTGTCACCACACAGGTATTACGATAAGGACAGTATCTCCTATGCTACACCTTACATCTCCATGGCTTATTTTATAACTGGAAGTAGGTACCCTTTATCCCCTTTATGTTTTTTGTCCCTTCCACTCTGGCAACTATCAGTGTGTTCTCTGTATCTATGAGTCCGTTTCTGTTTTGTTTTGTTTATTCATTTGTTCTGTTTTTAAATTTCACCTTCAAGTTAAGTCATACAGGATATGTCCTTGTCTGGTTTATTTCACTTAGCATAGTACCCTCTAGGTCCATCCTATGGCTGGATATTATTCCAGATGTGTACCACATCTTCTTTATCCATTCATCTATAGATGGATGCTTAAGTTGCTCCCATGTCTTGCCCACTGTAAATAATGCTACAATGAACATAGGGATGCATAAATCTTGTTGAATTACTGTTATTGTTTTCTTCAGATAGATGCTCAGTCATGTAGCAGTTCTATTTTTAATTTTTCCAGGAACTTCCATACAATTTTCTATAGTGGCTGCACCAATTCACAAATCCAATGACAGTGCACAAGGGTTCCTTTTTCTCCACATCTTTGCCTACAGTTGTTATTTGTTATCTCTTTGATAATAGCCAATCGGGCAAGTGTGAGGTGATATCTCATTCTGGTTTTGATTTGGATTTCCCTGATGATTAGTGATGTGGAGTCTATTTTCCTGTATCTTTTGGCCATCTGTATGTCTTCTTTGGAAAAAAGGTCTATTCAGACACTCTGACAAGTTTTTAATCAGGTTCTTTAGGGTTTTTTGTGTTAAATTGTATTTCTTTCTTTCTGTATTTTGAATATTAACCCCATATTGAATTTATTATTTACAAGTATCTTCTCCCACTCAGAGGGTTGCCTTTTTGCTTTTTTGATGATTTTCTTCCCCATGCAAAAACTTTTTAATTTTCTGTAATTCCATTTGTTTATTTTTGCTCTTGCCTGGGTGGGGGGTAATATCTAAAAGAACATTTCTAACACTGATGACAAAATGTTTAATATCTATATTTTCTTATAGGAGTTTCATTGTTTATGGTCTTACAATTAAGTCTTTAGTACAATAAGACTGTTTTTGTATGTAGTGTAAAAAGTGGTTCAATTTCTTTCTTTCTTTGTCTTTTTCTTTCTTTCTTTTTTGTTTGTTTGTGTGTTTACATGTATCTATCCAGTTTTCCCAACACCATTTATTGGAGAAACTGTCTTTTTCCCATTGTATCTTCTTTCCTCTTTGGTAATAGATTAATGTACTTTATAACCATGTGTTTTATTTCTGGCTCTCTGTTATGTTCAGTTAATCTATATGTCTGTTTTTGTGCCAATCCAATGCTTTTTTTGATTGCTATAGCCTTGGAGTACAGTTTGAAATCAGGGAATGTAATATTTCCAACTTAGTTCTTCTATTTCAAGATTGCTTTGAGGTCTTTTGCAATTCCATACACATTTTAGAATTATTTGTTCCATTTCTTTAAAAATCGCTATTGGGATGTTGATAGGGAATGCATTGAATCAGTAGATTTCTCTGAGTAGCATGGTTATTCTACTGATTGTAATTTTTCCAGCTCATGAGTATAGTATATCCTTCGATTTATTTGTGTCATTTTTTTTTTCTTTCATCACTGTCTTAAACTTTTCAGAGTACAGTTTTTCACCTCCTTATTTAAAGTATTACTAGGTATTTTATTCTTCTTAATTCA
The DNA here is from genome assembly GCA_004026665.1 of Murina feae. Taxonomy (NCBI): domain Eukaryota; kingdom Metazoa; phylum Chordata; class Mammalia; order Chiroptera; family Vespertilionidae; genus Murina; species Murina feae. The sequence continues at coordinate 9,575 of PVJC01017398.1, read as the reverse complement.
ATTGTAAATGGGATTGTTTTATTGATTTTTATATCTAGTAGTTTGTTATTAGCATAGAAACACAACTGGTTTTATGTATGTTAATTTTGTATCCTAAAACTTTACTGAATTCATTTATTAGTTCTCCGGTTTTTTGTGGAATCTATAGGGTTTTCAATATGAAGTAAAAAAGGAAGTAAAACTCATCTGTAAATAGTGATAGAGTTTTACTCCTTTCTAATTGGGATGCCTTTTTATTTCTTTACTTGTATGATTGCTATGACTAGGATTTTTAATACTATGCTATATAATAAAGAGCTAATATGCAAATAGTCGTTATGCCCTCACACCCTTGCTCTGGAACTGCTCAGATACTCAAAACTGGGGAGAGAGAAATGGGGACCAGTCAGGCACAAATGAACTTACGAGAGAGGAATGGGGACCAGCCAGGCTGTGGCCCAGGAGAGGGACAAGCCGCCTGCCCCATGGAGCCAGGTGCCAGCAGTTGTGCCTGTGCCTGTGGCCCTGGGATAGGGACAAGCCACCCCCCCCCAAAGTGCTGGGAGCCTGCAGCTATGGTCCAGGCAAAGCTGTTTTCCCACGGTTCCCTGTGGCTATGGCCAGCCCAGGCAAAGCCCAGGTCCCAGGTGTCTGTGATTGACAGGAGGAGGGAATCCTGGGTCCTAGGTGTGGAATGAGGCAGAGGCAGTTAGGGGCAATCAGGCCAACAGGGGAGCAGTTAGGGATAATCAGACCAGTAGGGGAGCAGTTAGGGGTGATCAGGCAGGCAAGCAGAGGTGGTTAAAGTCAATTAGGCAGGCAAACAGTTAGGAGCCAGTGGTCCCGGATTGTGAGAGGTAGTCGGACATCCCCTGAGGAGAGTGCAGGCTGGGCTGAGAGACCTCCCCACTCCCTGTGCATGAATTTCATGCACTGGGTCTCTAGTCTTAAATAAAATGTTGGTGAGAGTGGGTGTTCTTTTGTTGTTCCTGGTCTTAGAGAAAAAACTTCCAGCTTTACCATCGAGGATATTGTTACTGTAAGATTTTCATATGTGATGATTATTTGTTGAGGTGTGTTCCCTCTATCCCTAATTTTCTGAGAGTTTTTATGACAAATGGATGATGAATTTTGAGAAATGCTTTCATACATGTATTCAAATGATCACATGGTATTTACTTTTCGTTTTGGTGCTGTGATATATCACATTAATTTATTTGCAGATATTGAATCATCCTTGCATCACTAGAATAAATTCCACTTGATCATGGTATATGATATTTTCCATATAGTGTTGAATTTACTCTGTTTGAGAGTTTCCACATCAGAAGTCCTGCTAGACTACCTCTGCCCCTCCTACCCATCTTAATGAGGCTTTTTTTACATCCTCAGTTGTAGATAATCTATTCTGCTTGTCGTCAGGTTTTTCTCAGAGATAGATACTCAATGCGTACACAAGAGTAAGTGAGCCCAGAATATTTCTACTTTGCCATATTTGACTTGTATGTAAGATTTTTATAATGTACTTATCATAGCTACTCCAAAAATTATATTAAATCTTTTCAAAACACTAATTATTATATAAAAAGTGAAAAGCTTCAAAGAACAGGCTTAATTATTCTAATAAAATAACTTTGATTTTGTTCCTTTTATGTACAAATTTATAGGTAGAGAATGAAAGATATTGATGGCATACTAGGGAAAAAGGAGAATACTCCTATCCCAGGACTCAGTAGCTTTTACAATATGCTTTAGCTTAGCTAAACACTAGAGAAGTCCTACAGTCAAAATAATATCCCAAGTGTACTGAATTTTTATTACCACAGAATACTTTTTGAATAATAGCTATTAATGTCTTATGAGACACCAGTGGTCCTAGGAAGAGTTTGGTAAATGCTACTTACTGTAGAGATTATGTTTTGGCCTGATTGACTGTAAATAAGCTGATTCATAATGTCAATTGACTTGAGTCTATATGATCTATTTTTATATTTTTAGAAATTTTCCCCAAATATAGAATATCAGTTAAAGAACCATTAGAGATATTTTAGTTCAGCTCCATTTTTTGCGTGTGACTAGAGGTTTCACAATGCACTCAAAGCCACATAGAAGAGGAATGAGTTGGTGATAACTAGATCCTTGGTCACTAATGCTCTTTCTTTGAAACCTTCACCTCAACGTGGCATGTAGATCTCTTATGGGTTGAACTGTGGCCCCCAAAATCAATACATTGAAGGCCTAACCCCTAATACTTCAGAATGTGATTATATTTGCAGATAGGACCTATTAAGGGATAATTAAGTTAATATGAGGCTGTTAGAGTGAGCCCTAATGCAATATAACTGATGTCCTTATAAGAAAAGAAAATTTGAACAAACAGGAGAGGGCACCAGGAATGCATGCACACAGAGGAAAGATCATGTGAAGATATGGCCATCTGTAAGCCAAGGAAAAATGCCTCAGAAGAAACCAAATCTCTTGATACCTTGTCCTTGGACTTTAAGCTTTCAGAACTTTGAAAAAACTGATTTCTGTTAAGTCATCCAGTATGTGGTATTTTGTTATGGCAGCTCTCACAGACTAATACAATCCCTCCACTCTCTGATGCCCTTATCCTTTCAACCTTATTGTCCCGAGTAGATCCCAGAAAAGGATCTGGGGTGTTATCCAAAGCGTCCCTTGAGATAAGGTTAACCATGCAAGTGTTGGGACATTTAAGTAGTTGCTTGAGAAGAGACTGCTCCACACAAGTAGGACAGAGGGTAGGCTTAGGACCAAAAAGACCAAAAATCTTAGTTTCAGTTTCAAGCATATGCAAAGTAATTTAATTAACTGCAGAGCAATTACACCACATAAAAACATATGCAGCCCTAACCGGTTTGGCTCAGTGGATAGAGCGTTGGCCTGCGGACTGAAAGGTCCCAGGTTCAATTCCAGTCAAGGGCATGCACCTGGGTTGCAGGCACATCACCAGTGGGAGGTGTGCAGGAGGCAGCTGATCAATGTTTCTCTCTCATAGATGTTTCTAACTCTCTATTCTTCTCCCTTCCTCTCTGTAAAAAATCAATAAAATATATTTTTTTAAAAAACATATGCAGTTGCAAATCACACAGCATTTTATTACTCTCAAAAGTTCCTGATGCTGCAGATACAGGCTTAACTGGATCCCAGTGGTGCTGTCCTCTGGGGTCCGCAGTTGGGCTGGTCCAGTCTGGATGCGGGGGGCCAGCGTTCCTCACCCAAGATCTTGGTGGCATCTCGATCGGGAGGTACTAGCTGTTATTCTGTCATCTGTCAAGGAGCGTAGCATGGAGTGGTACAGTGTAGAGTCCTTTGTCGGACTGGCAGAAGGACATGCCTTTGTGGCTGTCTCGGTAGGCGAGCACTGTTGACTGGTCAGGACCCATTTTTAAAGCCTGTTTGTACCCTCAGCAGTTCAGTTATCAATGAATTACGTCAGTGCACACATGTTAGCCTTAACAGGGTGAGGGGCTACATGTGGTTGTCAATCAGTGTGTGCACTCGTGGGTGCATATCTTGGGAAAGTACATCATTCACAGATATGGCTATCATAGCAAGTTACTCTAAGTCAGTAATCGAATTTCAAATCCTTATCTATAGGATACACACATTTAGTGTAGTGAGATATGTGTCCTTAATATGATGCTTTAAGTTTCAGGAAAATTAACTCAGACATTTTAAAACCTTTTTTAAACATTTTAAGACATTTTTGAACATTTCTATATGTTACTACAACATTTCTTTTCCTCTTCAATCCCAGCATATAATGTTTGTTTCAATTGTAGTACATTTCTTGAACATTTATGCCTCTGTCCTTCCCACAGGGTTATTTCTTTATCTGGAATGTCATTTATTTCTTCCCCTGTACGTTACCTCATTCTACAAAGTGAAGCCCCACTTCTGAAATACCATTCCTGACCAGACCAGCTCATGGTGTTCATTCTTTTGTTAAACTCCTAAAACACCATAACACCTAGATTTTTATATCATTCTTTTTATGTAATTACTTATTACTGGTCATCTCCACATAATTGTGAGTCTTGTTTCCCAAACAAGTTCTTCAAACACCATTTAGTTGGTATCTCCACAGTGGTTAATCTTTAAACATCATATGCTCATTTTTTCCTGAATTTCTAAAAATGTTACCTAGGAAATATTGTTTCTAAGATATATACAGAAACATGGGTTCAGTTCTAGTGAAATGCAACAAAAAGTAGTAATCATTTCAATGTTTAATGGTGACAGCATAAAAACAATATCAAAAAAGTAGCCATACTTGGTTTGCTCTCTAGATATAATGACAAATGACTAGCATTATTGTGTGGTTATGCATGAAATCACTGAAGATTATATTCAAGGCCAAACTGTTAGAACAAACTGCCAGTTTAAACTAGATAGTCCCTGGTCACTTCTGCTTATATTTCTTCATTCTTAAATTTTATTTCTTCCAATAGATTCATTCTACCACAATGGTATTTTTGCTATCTTTTGAGTTTTCTCTGTGATGATGTTTGGTGTTAAAATATCAATCTAAACTGCAGAGTATGTCTGCAGGGCTAAAACAGGCAGTAAGTTGCTTGGCTGTATTTGTGTCAAGATCATTTAACTTGTTGAGTAGTTCTAAGGTTTAGACTCCTGATAATTATCACTTTGGGGGATGAAAGGAGAGCAAAGAAGAACTTCAAAGGAAATGAGCTTTAAATAGTTTAATTAAACTACTCTTATTCAATTATGATGAATCAGGAGTTGTTTCGGTCAATATCTTGTCAAATCAAATACCAGCAAATTTAAGGATAGAGTTTCTGACTGAATATCTTTAAAAACTACATCTGAATATGCCCAGAAATTGTTAATATTTAACGACACATCTAATACTTTTCTCTAAAAGTAAAATCTTATTTTCATTTTTTAAAGATAAAAAGAGCCTAACAAAATTTCCAATAAGTTCAGACAAAATAGCAATGTCAGAAAAGAAATCATTTATTTTTTTCCCAGATGTCTCCGTGAAAAGCATTAGAAAAAAGAGGCACTCTTATTAGAATTTAAAACAAGCAAATAAGCATCTCTTTCTCAATACCTTGGTTCTACGGTTTCTTTGGATATTGTAACAAAATGTCAGTGATCCTTAATTATTTTAGTTTTGTCAAATGTAACTCTCAAAAGCCTATTGTACTATGACAACACTCTCCTCCAAACCAACTGGAAACTTTCCATTTGAGTAGATCTGGTCCTAGAACAAGACATTCCTTCAGTGAGTATATGGCTCATGCTCCAATTTGTCCTGAGGAATATCAGATAAACTGATTCACTCAATATCACCTCCTCCTCTCAAATTTTAATTAACTATATGGAAGCCACTAAAATAATTTGGTATGAGAACCTTCAAGCTGGCAAAGCCCCCAAGTGATTGAGTTACCAATGTGCTATTGTGTTGTGCTAATGTTCTAGCCAGAAACAAAGGCCAAGAAAAGATAAGTCCTGATGGTTATCTGTCCTAATCTGATGGGAGGGTGGAAATTCTGATACTTTTTGTCACACTGGCCTGCCTTGTATTTTAGAACATTTATTTCCTTGGAGAGGGGCCATTATAATAAAGATCATATACCTTCACTTTTCCAAGATGGTGGCACTCCAAATAGATGCTGGAGGACAAATAAATATAGAAATGTAAAGGCGACTTGGCAAGCAGAACTCTTAATTGAATATTCTCATAACTATGCTGAGTGTCAGCAATAACTATGTGAGGAAGGAAAGGTAAACCATAAGCAACTAAAAATTGACATTTTAAAAGTTCACTGTAGGTTCACAAAGTCCTTTCACTAGGAAATGATGCTTTGAAATTCCTGGGACACTTCAAGGGACTCAAATGGAGGGGCAATCCCATAACATCTAAGGCAAGAAAAAGATCCTTCCCCACTTTTATCCTCTATTTCCTAAAATTACTCAGAGTCAGTGAGGTACTTGTCATTACTCTAAACAGAACAAAGTTAGGTAACAGCCACCTCAATGAACAAGGCACAGACAGTAACCTCAACAGGCTACAGAACACTTGAAGAGGCAATGATGCACCTGATGAAATGGTTATACATTAAACGATATTTTATATATTATTCTTTGATTTTAGCATGTAGAAATACAAGTCTACCCACTTCGCTGGCAGGCCTCCTTCGTAATCCTCACCACCCCCCGATGGATGATTTAAGTTTAAATATTAGTATAAAGTACCTCTATTCTCATGAGAGCATCCTGTGACAGAGAAAAGTAATCAATGTGCCCTCTGGAAAGATTTTTAGAACGTCAAAATTATACTTAAAATGCAGGTTGCTTACTTAATAAGCTTGGATACTTTGTTCCATTTTATTGTTCTTAAGCTACCACATTCCACTAAACAAATTGTAGCTAAAAGCTTGATGCTTCATGTGCATTTTAAACTTAGTTCTCACCAGTCCCTGTAGGAAGTACTGCCATTAGCTCCACAAAGCAAGACTTAAGGAGGTCAGGTAATGAGCTGCTAAATATCATATTCAGAACTGAGAGGTAGGGCTTTCTGACTTTAAAGTCATAGAGCTAGAGAGTATATGAGAGATAGTGAGGGATAGAGAGAGGAGTGTGGTGAGGTTGCCACTAAAAGCAGCTACACTGATTTGCTGCCATTAAGAAGTGAGACAACAGAATTATCAGGCAAGACAGCAATCTAAGGTAATTAAGACAAACCAGATAGTTACTCTGGATCATGAAGAAAGTTTATATTCTTTGCATTAAGCTCTCTTTAATAAGTCAAGGGAGTGAACAATACATTTCATATATATTTCTATGAGAAATAAAATATAGTCCATTGTTTAAATGGGTAAATTTCAGGTATTCGGGAATGGAGCTAGTCCTAGGCAAATTAATAAAATTGTAAAACTTATCTATAAGCTAATGCCCCTATTTCTTCTCCATAGTCCATGGTCTACTCTGTCACAATTAGTTTCTAGGGAAAGATGTTATTAACCATTTAAGACTTAAGAACCACAGACATTATCAATTTTTTCTCAAGAATACTCACATTTTCAATCTTAGAGTCAGTAAAGATATAGAAAAATGTTTGTGGGCCCAGCCATTGCCCCATGATCACCACACAGAGGGAGGTTCAGGCCACCAGCCAGTGGGGTAATCAATCAGGGGGCTCCAGGATCACCCCGCAGAGGGAAGCCTAGGCTACCTGGTTGGCAGCACCACTCAGGTCGAGGGGGGCTCCCTCTACAGGGTGATCGATTGCGGAGCTGCTGGACTGTCACAGGGCACAGGCCAGGCTGAGAGACAACCCCTAAGTGTACAAATTTCATGCACCAGGCCTCTAGTCCTATATAATAAAAGCCTAATATGCTAAGTGTACAGTCATCCAGTGACGGGTTGATTGTTCAACCAATCAAAGTATAATATGCTAATGATATGCTAAGGCCACTCAACCACTCGTTATGATGTGCACTGACCTCCAGGAGACAGACGCTCTGCCCAGTAGGTTAGCTTGCTGCTGGAGTCTGGCCAATCGGGACTGAGTGAGATGGGCTGGACACGCCCTAGAGCCCTCCCATGGTCCCTTTCCAGCCCCAATCCTGCACCAGTGGGGTCCTTCAGCCTGGCCTGCATCCTCTCACAATCCAGGAACCCTCAGGGGATGTCAGAGAGCTAGCTTCATTCCAATCCCACAGGCCACTCCCCTTGGGAGAGCATCAGACGCAGGGCTCATGGCTGGCGAGAGCTGCTTCAGCTGCACAAGCCTCTCCCAATTGGGACTGATTGGGCGGGAACCCATGGCAGGCTCAGTGGGGCTAGGATGAGCAGGAGCGGTAGGTAGGAGCTGCAGGTGGCATTGAACTATGAGTTTTGGCACGATCCCCTCAAGCTACCCTAAGGAACCCCATCTGTGCATGAATCCATGCACCGGGCCCCTAATATATGAATAACAGAAAATATGCTTGCAGAAATAGATATTATAAGCAATTGCTTGTGAGAATTTCCAAGGAGCATTATACTGGAGGAATTATTTTATTGAAATGAACAACACTTTAGATATGGAGACATTGTTTCAGCTTTTATGCATTAAAAAATCTCAAAGTTAATGGCTTACACATAAAAGGATTTATTTTGCTCACAAATGTGCAACTGGGGCCAGGTTTGGAGAGAGAAAGCTGGTCCCTGCTCCACTCTGCTGAGATGCTTTGAAGACAGTGAGGCTGGTAAGGATCTAAACGCGGTTCACTCACGTCTCACAGTTGATACTGGCCACCAGCTGAGACCTTCCATGGGCCTTTTGGAAAATATGTACCCATGGCCCTCCATGTAGCCTGGACTTCCTCACATCATGGGGAGTAACCCAAGAGAGAGGCAGGTGGAAGCTGTATAATTTTAGATCTAGTCTTGAAGGTTACATAATATCAAATGTGTTACATTCTTTTGGTTAAAGCAGAAACACCCCTTCCAAGTTGAAAGGAAGAGATAATCAACTTCTAATTAAAAAAATATATATATATATACACACACACACACATACATACACATACATACACACACATGTACATATTGACTGGCCAGATTATTATGACCACCTGATGTTTGTAGGCAAATTAGCTATAATTTCACACTGAAGTTGCTAGAGGGCCACACCATTATAAATAGGGAAGCAGGTTGCTTACCACGACAGTAGAAGTGATTTTTTTTTCCTGAAGATATGGGTAAACAATGCAATTTAACAGCCTTTGAATGTGGTTTCAACATGAAGACAAAACTCATCTTGATTGGATAGTTTAGGATTTATCAATTACCTTAGTATATTAGAATTGCCAATTTACTAATGTAATATTTTAAGCTTTATTTGAGCTGGAAATGAATCTTTTTTTAAAATATATTTTATTGATTTTTTTACAGAGAGGAAGGGAGAGAGATAGAGAGTTACAAACATCGATGAGAGAGAAACATCCATCAGCTGCCTCCTGCACACCCTCTACTGGGGATGTGCCCACAACCAAGGTACATGCCTTGACCAGAATCGAACCTGGAACCCTTGAGTCTGCACACTGATGCTCTATCCACTGAGCCAAACCGGTTAGGGCTGAATCTTTTTTTTTTTTAATCATTATATCTCTAAAACCTGGTGGGATCCTGGCTTTTTTTGTAGATGTTTAATTAATAATTGCTAAATAAATTAATGCATGAGTATATATGAAGTTAATATTATAAATCACTACCTTCTATATAACTGACTTCCATAGAGAAAACACATAGTAAATATATTTTAAAACCCTGATATCAATTCTGACATCATTGCAATTTCTGGTATGTGCCCCACTCAGATATAATGATAATTTAAAATATTATCTAAACTAATAAAAGGGAAATATTAAAATTAACCATTTCTCCGAGACAGGGTAAGCCACGCCCACCAGCCAATCAGAGCGGCTGTATGCAAATTAGCCCAGCCAACATGGCGGCCGCCACTCACGGACCTGAGTAAACAGCCCTTTCCATTGCGGCAGGAGGGAAAGTGAAGCTGCGCCCCTCAGCTCAGCTCCGATTAAACTGCCTCTAGCGAA
>PVJC01017397.1:0-32555 GCA_004026665.1 Murina feae | reverse complement strand
ACACACACACACACACACCAATCAGGGGTGGGGCTGGCTAGCCAACTGCCCACAGCCCCTCCCCGCCCCCAATTGCCCCCCTAAATCAGGGGTGGGGCCTGCTGGCCAATCACCTTCAACCCCTTCTCCCAGCTGGCCTGGCCCTGATGGGGCCCCGATTGGAGAAGGCCAGCTGGCCAAACTCCTGCCATCTCCTCCTCCCCACAGCCTGGCCCTGATCCGACCCACTTGGGGCTGAGTCGGATGGACTTCACCCATGCACAAATTCGTGCACTTGGCTTCTAGTGAATACATGAAGGTGGGATAGTACACACTAAACTGTTCAAGGTCCTCACCTCTGGGGAGGGTTTAGGATTAAGGCAAATGAGGGGAATTTGGAAATATCTGAATTACTTTTATAGTAAACCTGCGTTTCTTTTTAAATTTCAGTATTAAAGAGAAAAATGGAGTCTATTTTGGCCCTTGCAAGGTACTGTGCTCTAGCAGCATGAGAGGAGGTAGAAATTTTAGCTCTTTTCCCTAAAGGTAAATGTGGTGAAAACAAAGTACTTACATATGTAAGTAATATCTCAATAATGCTGTTATTTTTAAAAAGTACTTGCATTTTCCCCATTTTAACCTTTGGATGAGGAAAGGGTGAGGAACCTTCTAGAATGCCTACTGATGGCTAAACTGAGATGTGAGCTGTAATTGGATGAAAGTATGAACAGAGATGGGAAGACAGAAACGAGCATGGACTTTGGGGCATTGTAAGTGGAGAGCAGAGTGGTTGAGACCAGGAGTTCAGGGCGGCTCTGCATCCTGCTCTACCCCCACGAACTTCACACGAGCCACACGATCTCTCACTGCCTCACCTCAAAAGGAGGAATCTAACTGAACCTGCATCATAGGATATTGTGAGGATCAAAGAAGTGAAAGCATGGAAAGTGGGTAAACCTGGTGTTCAGTTAAAAAGAATTAGTTATGTTGTGTCCAGATGGTGCAGGAGACTGAAGAGGAGGGAGGAAATTCCTTGGAAGTCGCCTGGCTACATCGGGAGCCATGGAAATGAGAAACACAAGCTGGATGTGGTCACAGGGACACAGGGAGAAGGGGAAGGAAGAATGTGAAAATAACCATCAAGGTTTGAAGGCTGGAAGACCAAAGTGAAGGCAGCACTAAAGCCGAGGCTTTGGGACAACGTGGCTCCCCAAGAAAACGGGGCTCTTTCTGGGAAGGTCATGGACTTGTGGAATGAAGCCCTGAGCTAGATCCGAGTCCAGACCGCAATTGGAGGTGGACCTGGGAGCCCAATCTTGCCTTTTACGCCCGAAGGAAAACGGCCACTTCATCTCCATTTACAGCAGACAAGTCCCCTGGGCGCTGTGCTCATGGTTCCCACTTGCGCACTAAAAATGTCTCAAACCACATTTTGAAAAGTATCACCTTCCTTGATTTCAAGTGGGGAATTCAGGAACAGATGGCTGTGTAATTGCACGGATCTGCCAGGAAATCCAGAACAGCAAACTCGAGTCGCCAGGCAGCAGCCTGACCCCAGACTCCCTCCGAAACGGCGGGGTCCCTGGCACTGACCTGGTCGTCAGCGATGGCTTTAGCGAACCGCGCACAATCCAGCTGCAAGTAAATATCTGTCAGTTGGTCCAACAGCTTCTTTGGTTCAAAGCCGTATTTCTCGGGGTTTTCGACTTTCAGGTCGCGGCACTTGGGACCACAGAGTTGCTGAAGGTTAAAGTTCAGCATTGCAGCCAATCGGGGTCCAAGTTCCTAGGAAACCACAGAATTATAGGAGAATTCATGCTGCTGAGACACGTGAGAAGGACCCAAAACTCCCATTTCAGTGGAGCAACGGGAATTGGCTGGATTCATCTTCAAAGAATCCCTGGCAAGTTGCTGTGACTATCAGTTGAAGAAAAAACACTATATTCAAAAATGTTTTACTTTCCATTTCCAATCCCATCATTCTAATACTTAACAGAGTGTTGTACGTTGGTGGAATATTTATAAATACCAACAAAAGGCAACCTTTTCTGTAAAGTCATGCTTTTAATTACAAAAACAAGGATTATTCTAAATTTGTAAGAAACAGGTAAAAGAGGGAAAATTATCCGTAATTCCATCATCGTAACACAAGTCCTAAGTTTTTGAATATGCTCTGTAGGCCATCGTTTCATGCTTTACTTTTGTATGAATTGCAAAAGTCCCTGGCAGTTCAGGCAGTGCACACCATTCTTTACCTATCAGGCGAAAAGAGGAGAGAAATGCAAAGAAGCAGAAGATAAAATTTATGTCTGAACAGTTTTAAATTTAGTCAGTAAGACAGAGCAAACGTAAGCAAAACAGCTGGAATACAGCAACCATGCAATAATCTCACGAGGACACAGCACCTACTACTGCTGGGCACGCTCTGCTGTAAGCAACCCTGAAATAGGGAAGCCTGGCTGCGAGAGGGTGGGAGCAAACGCCGGCCCTGAGCGAGGCACTCGCTCTGAAAGCTCCCCATCAGTGCAAGGCTTTCATTAAATGCAGTGACTGGATTTACACAAATTCAACTTAGCACAGGAACCTGCTTTTCAGGAACTGGCTTTTGCAGAAAGTAAAATACTCCGGTATTTATTTAGGAACCTGTGGGATAAGGAGGGAGAAGAACAGGAGAGAGCTGGAAATCTGTTTTCCTCTGGAAGGGGGAGTTTTGTGTAGCGAAGGAAAAGGACAGAGCAAAGCAGGCGCAGGCACAGGCACAGACCGGGCAGAAGACCAGCCCAGGTCTATGTGCAGGCCCTGAAACAAGTTCATTTCCATGGACATGAACAGACTAGGCTTAGCTTCCGATAATTTCCTTGGAAAAGTGAAGACTATGGAACTAAATATGGCTTCTTGTTAATTTAGTCTTCAATCGTTTTTATGTTTCCTACTTTTTAATCACTGTGGCCCTGGCTTTTGGGGGTCACTGGACATAAAACCAAACATGGTCACAGTAGGGACCGGCAAACGACCAGCGCGGGCCACAGCCGGCCTGGTGCCTGTTTCTGGAGTCTCTGAAGGGCACTGTCTGCGCCTGCTTCTGCAGGGTGAGGGCAAAGCTGAGGAGCTGCGGCAGAGACCGTGTGGCCCACACGCCTAAGCTGTTTACTGCCTGGCATCTGCAGGTGAAGCGTAAGCCTCTTTTTTCCTTCCTCACCACCCTCTGGCCTGGCCACACCGTAAAGTTCCCACACTGTGTGTGGGGGTGAGGGGTGAGCTCAGGTGTAGCAAAGCAGAGCTCTTCAGGGATGTCGCTCAGCTCAGTTTCAGAAACAGGACGAGGTCTGATGCATCACGCCAAGGCCCAACATTCTGACCACCTCTGATCTAACATAAGCCTAATCATGGCTCTCATTAACTTGGCTTCTTGACTACACTGAGAGAATCAAAGGTCTTATACACTGTCAACTACTTCTACTTAACGGCCTCTAATTTCCAATTGATGTCACCTTACTTTCCCTATAAATAGCGTAGGGGAATCAATAATGATAAAATATGTCACAGCTTCAGCACTAACAATCCAAAGTGCTGTCTGAGCAGAAAGTGAACCCTAAGTGAGCGTGGAAGCGACATTTGTGGACTTCAGTCTATCCACAGCACTGTGTGCATCAAGGAGCCTAAGTGGGGAAAATCAGTAACAGAATTGCTCTCCGCAGGGACTGTGAACTGAACCTTCCAGACTCCATCTAGTTACAAGTGGCAGAATCTGAGCGCGGAATCCCACAGACACAACGAAGCCCCCAAGTCTCTACTCACAGGTCTGAGGAAGGGCTTCTGGACCTGCTTCGTGAGGATGTGGAACATGTCCACGGTTTCCGTCGCCAGGGCAAGATAGGAGCGTGACACCCGCTCGTCCTGAGCCAGCTGGGACTGCCGGGCCTGCTGCTGGTCCTGGGAAAAGTGAGCAGAGGCCAAACAAACCTCAGGACAAGTCATCAGCTCACCGACGCGCCAAGTGAGGCAGGAACAATAGTCAGCTCGTAAGTGGAAAAGCGCATCGCGAAGCCAACGTCCTTGGGGAATGACAGGACAGCCCAGCCCAGGGAACCCTCCGGATCACTGAAGCTTTTCCTGTCCGCATCAAACCCTTGAGGACTTTGCATAAGGCGACCGTGGCACATCATTTAATTTACACGAGACTCAGTTTCCTTTGTGATAAAAGAAATCACCATCAACTTCTTCGCAGGATGAAATAAGTGAATTTTATGTCGTGTCTGATACATGTTCATTTCCCTTAATAACGACTTTTACTTAATCAGCATTACTTTAAAAACATGTGATATGATACCGAGACCTGTAGGTTTTATGCATACAGGAGGCAACCAACTGATATGTCTCTCTCTCTCTCACATCAATGTTTTTCTTTCTCTCCTCCCTCCCCCACCTTCCACTTTCTCTAAATATCAATGGAAAAAATATCCTCAGGTGGCCCTAGCTGGTTTGCTCAGTGGATAGAGCCTCAGCCTGGGGATGGAAGGGTGCTGGGTTCGATTCTGGTCAACGGCACATACCCGAGTGAAGGCCTTGATCCCCAGTAGGGGGCCTACAGGAGGCAGCCAATTGATGAGTCTTTCTCATCTTTGATGTTTCTATCTTTCTCTCCCTCTCCCTGTCTCTCTGCAATTAATAAAAAAAATTTCTTAAAAAATAAAGTACAGGCACACACACACCCTGGGGTGAAGATTAACAACAACAAAAAGATGGAGTCTACAGGTTCTGCTGAGAGGAGAGGAAATGAAGGATGACATGGGGGTGCTGAGCCAGAGCAACTGCAGGGAGCAGCTGTCGTTTGCCGAGAGTGGGCAGACCTGGCGAGGTCTGGAGGGCTACACAGCGTTCACTTGAGACAAGTTAAGTCTGAGTTCCCTAGAGACCACCTGGCAGAGAGGCAGGTCAACAGAGGTTATAGAGTCAGGAGAGACCTGAGTCGGGAAGGCACATTCTGGAGTCCTCAGAATACAGACATTTGAAGGCTTGGGACAGAGGAAATCACCCAGCAGTGATTTTCAACGCAGGAATCAGGCCACGCTCCGCAGTTTCTCACTGCCTGCAGACTCAGGGAAGTGGGCCCATCACTGACATTAAATAGGCGTGACCCAGAGATGCTAAATGTCCTGCAGTGTATGGGACAGTCATTCATAATAGAGAGTTATTATTATATCAAAATTCTACTACATTCAAAATACTAACCAGCACCCTCTGGAAACACCGACCTAGGGAGTAAGGGTGGAGAGAGGAGCAGCCGGGGGCTGGGCACAGGAGTGCTGGGGGCGGGGAGGCGAGGAGCAGGCAGGGAGGTGGAAGGTGGGAAGTGACTTCAAAGTCAAACGGAAATGATTTCTGAAACTGCACTTTTAGGGATTATTTATGACGCTTTTCCACCCGTTAACGCAGACAAAATCAATGCTATCTGCTCAGTCGTCTCAAACAAGTGCTATTAAGCACTGACTGTGAAGAAGGTAACATGCAAAGGCCCGTATTCCAACATCCACAATATGCGCTGGTCCAGGAGAAGCCTCATAAGTGGGTGACACACTAGTGTAGACAAAGCTGAGACTTTGCAGCGACACTGATGGGGGAGGCCAACCAGAACGTCAATAATGACATCAGCAGTAGCTGGCAAGGGCCTGGTGCCTGACCGGGGACCATCCACATGGTTGCAGTGAATGTTGGGGCGGGGCAGTGGGCCGTTGGTGGCAAGACATGATTTCCTCATGGAACCTGGCAAAACAACCTTTTTTCCACTAGTAACTAAATAGAAAAGCAAAGACCAATTGAAAGAAAAACCCCACTAGAACCCTGAGTGATCACCCAGATGCCTAAAGATCACATACATTGTCTCACAAACAGAATTTGAGATTTACTCCTACTTTCATAAATCTTACGATAACAATGTTTCAATTATAGAAGCCACAGAGCTGAAACAAACAGGAGGCTTCCTTACCTGCCTAGGCCTTGGCTCAAAGCAACAGTGTTTCAATTATAGGAGATAAATAAACCCCAGAAACCTGATTCCAGCCAGCCTCACTGGGACCTTGGGTCAATGGGAGCTGTGGGCAGCCTGAAAGCCTGAAAACGGCCATCAGCTCCTCACCCAGGCTGCCCAGGCACCCCAGTAGGGACCCAAAACCTGAAGGGACTGTGGGCAGCCTGAAAACAGCCCTCAGCCCGTCACCCAGGCTTGCCACACCCCAATGGTGTGAGGGTCCACACTGGAGGGCTTGGCCAGCCTGGAAACAGTCATCAGCCCCTCACCCAAGCTGGCCAGGCACGCCAGCAGGTGGTCCCAGACTGCGAGAGGGCACAGGCCAAGCTGAGGGACCCCCCAAGTGCACACATTTTTGTGCACCAGGCCCCTAGTTCAGACAATACAAGCTCTTCTTCAGAAAGCCCTTTAAAATGAAAAGGTGCAAGTTCTAGACACCAGGAAGACTTGGTAACTCCCTTCTTAGCTTCAGAGCAAGTGTTCAAGTTTTCTCCTGCCCCAAACCTGGGACGTAACTTCGTGGAAACTCACAGGTGGGAGGCAGGACGCACTGACGAGTCAAAGTTTACGTCACAGGCCCCCTCGCCCCCCATGCAGCCCACAGGGGCCGAGGCGGCTTGTGCTCACCCGAGGCAGCTGCTCCCACTGCTCTTTGTTCTTCATCTCCTCTTGTACCTCGTGGATCCGCTTCAGGGACTCCAGACTTTCATCAAGCAAAAACGTCGTGTCATTTATCAGCATGTTTATATAGCGAACAAACTGCTTCCCGGAGCTGAAAGGCAATTTACACGGGGCATGGTCATACATCTCCCTCCACCAAAATTCCGCAGCAGATCCCAGAGAAAAGGGCCACGTGTGTCGCCCTACACACATGTCACCCTATAAGACCTTGGCACAATTTGAATACCATGAAGATCAAGGTCTACAGGTCTCTCCTTAGGCTGTGTTGCCCTTTGAAATTAATTGTGATGAGCTCACCCCAGTGACGTGATGGAGACACCTTGCACGACTCATGGGAGCCAACTGCTAATATTTACAATTCTGTGAGCAGATCCCGTGGCAGCTTACATTTGGCAACAGTGGAAGTATTCACACTCCAGAAAACCAGCACATACTGATACCTCTTCCCTTCAGCGGAGCTTTATCAGCATACCCGGGCTCCCTCCCTCAAGGATTTTAAGCAGAGAAAACACTCTTGCAGACCAGGAAAAAAAAATGCTTAAATTTGTCAGGATAGAAGAAAGCATCAATAATTACCCGCCTTCAAGAGACAAGAGAACTACTGACAGCTGCTCCCATTGTAAAGAAGATGCACTGAAGAAAAGCTGGGGCCTCGCCAGCGTGGCTCAGCAGCTGAGCATTGGCCCAGGAACCAGGAGGGCACGGCTCGATTCCAGGTCAGGGCACAGGCTCGGTTTGCAGGCTCGATCCCCAGGAGGGGGCGTACAGGAGGCAGCCAATCAATAATGGTTCTCTCCCTCTCTCTCTCAAAAATCAGTAAAAAAGAAAAACTGGAAGCTGTAACACTAATAGAGTGGGCAATTAGCTCACTACAGAGAGCTCGAAGCTCCCAGCCCATGGCACTGTCCTGCCACCTGTTCTCATCAGGGACTCACTGGTGACGGAGGTGGCCTGGCCTACTTCTTAGGCTCTGAAAGGTTAGTAGAGAGAAGGAAGGCTACACTTCAGGACCTCCCACGGAGCATCAGGGCCAGCCAGCCCAGCCTGGGGCACAGAAGTTCCCGTTGTAAGGGTGGAGCCTGGACTCCAGGAACATAGAAAGTTCCCGAGCCCCACCCAGAGCCAGCTGTGGGTCTGCCTGGTTTCCTACGCTGGTGCCAGGCTTCCGCTGGAACATAATTCTGACCAGAAGAGCAGTTCATGGAAACAACAACTGCCTCACAGTTTCCTTTGCAGCAAGCTATTTAGCAGGTGGTGACTCCACTGGAAATATGTACATTATTGATTAGTAACTAAGTTAACGATTGACCTCCAGATCTGATCAAAGATCTAACGGGGGCTGCAAAAACAGGTCCACGTGGATGGGATAAAACTTCTCCTGAAGAGTAATGTGAGAGTTCAACCTTTCTGCCTTTCTTTTCGAAGTAATTTAGATGGAATTACAAATGTCAGGTTCAGGTAGGTGCTATGATTTCAGGGGGCCAATGAGAAGTCCTTACTCAGTGCTTAGGGCCTTACTACAAACACGAAGAACGACAGACACTTCAAAAGACAACCCTAATCTGACCGCTTCTGAATCTCAACTCCTCCTAACAGTTCCAGCTCTGCAGCTTGATATCATGTTCAAGAACACAGTAAGGCCTCGCTGCAGCCATTCCGACAACCTCCTTTAACAGTGTAATCACGAAACACTTAACACATCATGTCAGAGTAACTGCAGATTCTTTCCTTATGTGCGCCATCCCCAAGGTATCTTGACCAACCTAAAGTCAGCAATATCTCGTAAGCACAGATAGTTAGATGACCTGCTCACGTTCGGCAGTACCTTCTGGAAACTTAAAGGAGGCTGAGACCAAGCACAGAGCCAAGAGCCCGCTGTGAAGGCTTTGAAGCAGCCACTCTCCCTGTGCTTTGCAAGAGGCCAAGCAGTGACATTGGGGACGCAGTACTCACTTGAACTCCTCCATGAAGGTGCCGTGATGAGCTATGTTTTGCCAAAGGCTTTTAAAGATGGTGCTAATGTGGTAGCGAATGGTGAACTTGTCATAGAACTCGCTGGTCGCTCCAGTATGCTCGACATCTAATAATGAAAGACACACATGTCATGTATAAGTTGACCGGAAGGACACAGAGAAAAATGTTCATAGATTCTTTATTGAGTGCAGGGATTATCAATGACTTTTATTTTCTTCTTGGTATTTTCCAATACATTTTTTACGACTAAAACAACCAGACACCTGCTGACCTCACCCTGCCCACCTGCTGGCTGCAACCCCCCCGTGCTCTCTCTGGCTGCTTTCTTACTTGATGCAGTAAGCTGCCTGGCCTCAGGCCTTTTCACCTGCTGCCTCCTTTGCTTGCCACTGTGGCTGAGATCTCCTAAGACTCACTCTTTTGTCTCATTTTCAAGGTTACTCCGAGTCCTCTTCTCAGTGACCCTCCATGCCTAGCTTCTCAAAGTAGCACCACACCCTTCCTCCCCCCAACCCCACACACACACCATGAGAGTATATTATTTATGGGTCAGCATCTGTCTCCCACCTAGAATGTCTGACCCAGGGTGGCAGGGACTGTGCCATCTTCACTGACAGGCCCTAGCGTCAAAACCAGCCTGACACACAGGCGCTTCAAAAGCATGTGCTGAATTAGTGCTTGGTCTCCTTGGGCTAAGGCTGGCCTTGCTGACTAGATCAGCTTGGGAAGAAGAGTCTTGAAGTAAGTCATCAGTGTCCCTCTAACTTCTGAGGAGCAGACTTTTGAGAGCTGGTCGTTATAAAAAAATACTCTTATTTTGAAACTGAACTTTACTTTTGAAACAAAATTTTGATCTTAAGCATTTCCTAAGCAAGCCTATTATCCCAGGGGTGCAAAAAGGTGCTTGTTCTGTATCTGTCTCTCATACGCCTGAGAGGCAGGCGTGTTCAGGGGTGAGGACCTGCGTCGGCAGGCCTCAGCAGGGTGTGATGGGCATGCGGGGAGTGTGTGCGATGCTCCACTGCAGGTTCTCCGGTGCCAGTGCTTTGGTAACCATGGGAGGCACAGCACAGAAGCCAGGAGCACCTGTGCTACAGCCCAGCTGCCAAGGTTGCTGCCTCTCGCTAGCTGCTGACCTTCAGCAAGCTTCTTGACCTTTCTAAGCTCCAGTTTCCTCACTTGTAAAATGGAGATATTTATAGCGCTCATCTTGAGGCCTGTGGTTGGGATTAAGTGCAGGGATCAGTGAGGTCTCAGTAAGTGGTGGCTATTCTTAGCAAGGGTATCATCTGTCCATGACCACAGAGGTATCCAGGGCCAGAGGGCTCCCTGCCTGGTGGGAGGGGAGGGAGAAGAACACCTGCCTGTCAGCTCCTGGGACCTGAACAGTGGGGCCCTGCCACAGCCAGCACTGGTCTCGAAGGGGAGGCCCAGCTCCATCCCACACACCTACACACCCTGTCCCTTATCAGAAGCCAGTGACAGCTGCGGGTACGGGGTGCAAAATACATTTAACTTTTTTAGTTTTAACACTAACAGTGCATGTTTACTCAAGAAAATTCTAAAAGTTCAGGTAACAAAACAAACCAACAAAAAGAAAGGAACTGCTCGTAATTCTCAGGGAACCAGCAGCACGTGCTCTGCTGCCAGTGTGCCTCTGAGCTACACGTGTAAGCGCATGTCAGCACATTCGGTAACAGAGGGAGAGTAACTTCCCCACTGGCTTTAGAAGGCCTTGGCGGCCTGGCTAGCCCGGAACCTACCTGTATAAAACTTCATCAGGGAAGGGACCAACAGTTTGGTGGAGAGAGGATGGTTCTCAATCATTTCGAAGAACTTCTGCGTTCGTGGCTGAACAGCAGGGTTGGTCATAAACATGACTTCTACCAGTTTGGCCACCAGGTACGGATTGCGGATGTAGTTCTGGTTGCACAACATCACAACGAGGAACATCACAATATCCTGAGTGCAGGGCTCGTAGAGCACCTGAGGTGAGTATCTGAAGGGGGAGAGGAGTGAGAGATAAAGCCCCCCGGGTCTCAACCTGGGCGGGCGCTGGCGTCCTCAGGAGGGGGGGCGGCCCACAGGATCGGAGCCAGGATGCTGGGTTGCACGTGACTGTTTATGCCGTAACTAGATACACTTAAAGTCCCTCCTGTCTACTGGCCACAACACTGTAGACTAACTTACTAGGTTTTAGAAAATAAACCAAAGCTGTGATTAAATCATCACATGGATTTCAAAGATCTTCACTACCCAACACTTAAAAAAATATTTTAATAGAGTTAGTTACTTTCATTTTAAAAAGCCAGTTATAAACTCAACTCATTACTTTGCTACTTTTCTCCAATTCTACCATTGAGAAAAATGTTGGTTCGAAATATAGATGTGGTTATTTCTGGCTTTTGAATGCTCACTCAGTTATTTATAAACCGCTCCTGTTTCTCAGAAACACATTCTCCATCATCAGAAGACGTTATTGCCAGCATTGTTAATCCTCTCTGCCTCTGAGATATTATTGGAATTGGCCTGGTGCCACAGTTTGGATTTATTTTTCCAATCTCCAGGCAGCAGTTAAAGCAGTGACACAAAACTTAGAATGGCATAAAATGGAGACCTGTAATACAATTAATCATATAATATACACAAAACATATAAAAACATGTAAGTTCTATGTAATATGGTAAAGAAACTTACTGTACAATAAAAAATAAAAATTCAGCAATATCTTCTACGTAAAACTCGGGCAATGCTGCAAACACCTTGGGGACGTCTGAACTTAAAGGCAGTGTTACACTGTCAACGAGAAAAAAGCACAGGTCACAGTTGAGACAACAGCTCCAGCCGCACTTTCAATAACACTTTCCACGCCTGCAGAGGGCTCACAGAGGGACACACAGAGGGACACACAGGTTTTGTAACAATAATACGATAACAATAAGCTGTACAGGTGAGGATACAAGGTCAATAATGCTCTCAGCGCAACAATAAAAATTTATTTCTAGCTTTTTAAAAAAAATTGATTTCAGAGAGGAAGGGAAAGAGAGAGAGAGAGAGAGCAACATCAACAATGAGAGAGAATCACTGATCAGCTGTTTCCTGCACACCCCACAATGGGGACCAAGCCCAAAACTCCGGCCTGTGCCCTGACCAGAAATCAAACCATGCATGACCTCCTGGTTCATAGGTCGACGCTCAACCACTAAGCCAAGCCAGCCAAGTTTATCTCCAGCTTTTAGCTTCCAATTTATAGATTCCATTTTCTATCGATCAGAGATTGATAAAAATAAAAGCCAATTTTTACAAAGCACTATGTCAAAATTAAAATTGCAGGTGTTGAGATTCCCTTATTACCGTAACTAATTACAGGGAAATATTAATATTACATACTCTACATAAGCACAATCTGGAAATTGAAAAATGCATTCTTTATTTGTCTTGTTTTGTTTTAATCCTCACCTGAGGATATTTTCCCATTGATTTTAGAGAGAGTAGAAGAGAAAGGGAAAGACAGAGAGAAACATCAATGTAAAAGAAACACATCGATTGGTTGCCTCCTGCACAAGCCCCAACCAGAACCCGGGCTGGAGAGGAGCCTGCACCCGAGGTGTGTGCCATTGGCCGGGATCGAACCCAGGACACGTTGGTCCACAGGCTGACGTTCTATCCACTGAGCCAAACCGGCTAGGGCAAAAATGAATTCTTGGTAAGGGGAGGGTTTGGGTTCCACTTGTGGACTGTGAAGAGCAATACGGTCCGCACAGCCCAGACAGAGAGGAAGAGTACACTCACTCGGGGTAGGCAGGGTCCAGGATGCGGAGCAGCAGCTGAATGAGAAGGCCATAAAAATTCAGACATCTTCGCAGGAAGCTCTCGTCAAGTAAACCAGCATCAGCGCAGGCCTTGCATCGTACCAGTTTCTGTGGAAGCAGGTGTGGCCCAGCCATGGTTAGTTGGCACCTGAGTCCCTGCAGCGTGCTGGGCGGGAGTGGGCCAGGAGAGGGGAGCCGGGGCATCAAGAGCTTCCCCGCTAACTAGCTGTGGGATGCTGGTCGTTTCTAAGAAAAACCAAAGCTATGCCACACGGACCACTAGACACACAGCCCAGCACTCAGCTCAGAGGCAGGTCACTGCTGTCACATTTAAATAACTTGGGGAGCTCTCTGCGGGCCAGGGATGATTAGTGGGAAGAAGCCAGACAAATCTGCATCTGAGTTCCCAGTCACCACTTATGAGCTGCTTTTGGGGAAAATGCTTGTCCCCCACCTCAGAGGATCACTGTGAGAATAAAACACACACACATGCGCACACACAGACATATTAAACAGTTTATGGACTCCTTGAAGCGTCACCTTTGGAGAGCTTAAAGGTTCTACAGACCCCAGACAAGAGCCCCTGCCTTATTCTGCATCTCAAAGAGGTCTAGTGTCTTAGTAAAACTAAAAAAGACCTTAACATGTGACAGAAATCCAAGCCAGACTAATCAGCAGAAAGCACAACCAGCTAACACTCAGCTTTTTAATTTGAATATAAACCTAGGACAAAGGCATCAATTTGCTACCTGTGCTTCCCTTGTACAACCTTTTTAAGCTATGTTTCCCGAGCGGAAATCTTCCCATCCACAGTTAGTTCTGTGTGATGGATCATTTTCAACTAAAAATGAAGAATGAGGAGGTGCAACAGAAAGAAATCTTTCCACACCCACAAATCTACTTTGCCACACACCATGAACCTGCATGACTGGAAGGAAGGGTGTGTGCTTTGGGGCAGGGTTGCAGGGTTGAGGGTAGTAGGAGGGGAGGGCACTGCACAAGGTAGGGAAAGAGAGGAGATGCTAAACTGAGGATGTTAACATCGACTAAGAATCCAGGATGTCATTGGCATAGCACTTGATAGTTTGTCCTGAGGCTTAAGTATTACATAGATACATGTGAACTATCAACAAGTTTTAGATGCACCATTTTATCTCGGGGCGGGGGGAAGAATAATGAAGAAAAAATAAGGACACGAAACTGCGTACTCAGGGCACACATCCTGCTGGGAAATACACTGTTATGAGGCTGGTCGATACTTATCCCAATAACCTACACGGACCTTAAGCTGAGTTTTGCAGCGCTTCAGCATTTCACGGTGTCTAGTTGCCAGTGGGGAGTCTTTCCATTGGCTTTCGTTATTTTTCAAATCTTCCACGGTTCTGAAATCAAAGACTAACGGTCAAATGAAAAGAAAACACACCCACCCACTACCCATCTCATCTATTCATTCTGACCATTTCACTGACTCCCAGATACACATTCCCCTCAATTTTAGCATTTTGAAAACCAGAGAATGTCTTACAATCAATGGCACATTATGGTTTAATTGGCAGCATTTTTCTTTCTTATTGATTCCTAAAATGATGTTGTAAAATTGACACTTTATTTATTTATTTGCTTTTATTTAATTTATTTATTTAATATATTTTTATTGATTTCAGAGAGGAATGGAGAGGGAGAGAGTGGTAGAAACATCAATGATGAGAGAGAATCATTGATCAGTTGCCTTCTGAATGCCCACGACTGGGAATTGAAACAACGACCTCTTGGTTTCTGGGTTGACGCTCAGCCACTGAGCCACACCAGCTGGGCTCTTGATGACACTTCAGATGTGATAAAATACAGTAACTTCTTTTGGAAGGAAATACACTGTTCCCTTGTTTTTCTTGGAGGGAGAAAAAGAGGTCTCAAGAAAATTCAAGGTTACAAGGCCTATTCGATCACGCAAAACAAAGGCAAAAAGGTGACTTCACTGACGGCATTTCCTCCTTTTCTCTTACAATTGTCGCCTCTGCTTAGAAGACCCCTCTCTGTGATCACCTTTGCCACCTGCTCCTTCACTTCCTTCAGGTGTCTGTCCAAGTATCACCTGTCAGTGGGGCAGTGTACCTCATCAGTAATAATGCTGCACATTTTAAAGACTATTCACTTAACATTATTTCAATCCCTTTCTATCAAGACATTGTAAGGAACTAGAGGTTGATTTTTAAAAAAATATTTTATTGATTTTTTACAGAGAGGAAGGGAGAGGGATAGAGAGTTAGAAACATTGATGACAGAGAAACATCAATCAGCTGCCTCCTGTACACCCCCAACTGGGGATGTGCCCGCAACCAAGGTACATGCCTCTGACCAGAATCGAACCTGGGACCCTTCAGTCCGCAGGCCGACGCTCTATCCACTGAGCAAGTGGTTAGGGCTAGAGGCCGATTTTTAAAAACAAAACAAAAAAAACACTACCATTCCCAGACTCCCTTGCTGCCAGCATTTCTGTACATGACCTAGTCCACCAAGAGGGGAACCCTCACTGAAAACAGAAGTGAACGTTGCCAAGTGGCAGTCACATGGTTCTAGGAGCACTCGGTGGAGGCTCTACCATCCGGCTGACCCCTAAGCAGCTTCCTGCTAGGCCAGGCGCAAAGGAGAACCGTTTTTCCTGCCATTTCAAGGATTCAATAAACCAACAGTAACCTTTAACAATCCTCTGATAAACTCGAGTACTTTGTGTGCAACTCTGCGTGCGACAGACGGAACAATGCTCCCCGCTAACGTCACATCCCAATCCCCAGAACCTGTGGATGCGTTTGTTTCCTCACATGCAACAGGGACTCTGCAGATGTGATTAAGGGTTTGGACCTCAAGATGGGGAGATTATCCTGGACTGTCTGGGTGGCCCAATGTCACCGCAGGGTGCTTCTAAGAGAAAGAGGGAGTCAGAGTAAGAGGAGGAGATGTGACAGCAGAGGCTGGAAAGAGCAAGCTCAATATGCTATGTTGCTGCTTTCAAAGATGGAGGAAGAGGCCATGAGCCACAGGATGCAGGCGGCCATCAGAAGGTGGAAAAGGCAAAGAGAGAGATTCCTTCCTAGAGCCTCCAGAAGGAATGCAGCCTTGATTTTAGAGCTGTGCCCCCAAGAACTGTAGAATAATCATGATGTTTTAAGTCATGAGAGTGTGGTAATCTATTGTAGCAACAACTGGAAACTAATACGATGACCTTTATTACTGGCACCAGAAGAGGTCACACAGGTAACAGGCCTTCAAGAGAAATGGGCCTCTGGGATTCTCTGATGGGGCAGTGAAGATTCAGGCACCTTAAGATAGAACACTGGCAGCCCAAGGCTCTCAGTGGGAAAACAGCTGCATGGATCTCCTGGGAGGAAGACACGGGGGCTGCTTCCACTTGGAGAGCTTACAGAATACAAGGACAGCCCCAGGATACTAAATCTCACCTCCAGGAACGTCAATGGGTCAGGGGGTTCTAAGATGACCATAAAGTAGCGTTTGGTCCCACAAAACATCACATTATAATATAAACTGAATCGATAGCTTTACTGGGTCTCTTAGCTGTAAGTGAGAGCGAAGACTGGCACTCCAAGAATTCCAAAGGGCTTGGGAGACTTTGATGACTTCGAGGTGGTCATATTACAGGAGAATGCCAAATTCCCTTTCATTGCCCCAGAACCATAACCATTGTGAGACCAATTTCTGTCCTTACTGGCTAATTACAAAGTCACATGCAGGGAGTTCATATTGGAAGAAAAAGAAGGGCAAGATTTGCTAGTTTGTGATATTCATTTCCCATGACTAGTGTAAAAAAATTGCACAAACTTAGTGGCTTAAACAACAGAATTATCAGCCCAGAGCTCTGGAGGTCAGAAATCTTACGTGGTCAGCGTTCCTCCCTAGGACTAGGGAAGAATGCATCCTTGCCCTTGGCAGCTCCTAGAGGTCACCTATGTCCCCTGGCTCATGGGTCAATCACATCACGCTGACACCTGCTTCCGCCATTATGTTTCCTTTTCTCACTCTGTGCCTCCTGCCTCCTTCTTATAAGGACCCTTATAATATTAGGTCCACCCAGATAGTCCAGGAAAATCTCCCCTCTCAAGATCCTAAACTTAATCACATCTGCAAAGTCTCTTTTACCATGTAAGGTAACATGTTCACAGGTTCTGGGGTCTAGCATGTGAACATCTTTGACATACTCTCCCTACTGCACACGAGGTGACAGATATGTCGGAGTATGTATGGGAATGGATCTTAAAGAGCTTCATCAGCAAGAGAGGAGCTTGTAGGGCAGCTTCAATGACATGGCTACACTATCAGAGAATCTGGATGCAGCCCCATGCTGAGTCGCCAGGAGGGGTCCTAACTGTGTGCCTCGCTCTCTGAAGCTTGGAGCTCGTGGCGACTCAGGCAACCTCAGGGCGGGACATCACACACATACCTGTTGAGCTCCCGGATGGCCCGCAGTCTGCGGATATAGCGACGGCAGCTGGGCAGGATGGAGAGGTGGTGGGCGTGCAGGGTAAGAAAGAAGCATTCCGTAGGGAATTTCGGCTCAGAAAATGGAGGCTGATCTCCATCTAGGAAAAAAACACATTATCCCCTAAATAAAAATGGTTGCAGGACTAAATCAAAGAAAAAGCACAACCAGTAATGCAAAATGACACTTGAATTTCCAAATAGTTTAATGACTCTTAAAAAAATTATAGACAATAAAAACTAAAATCTGGGGGGAAACAATCCCTAAAAAAATAAATAGACTTGGCTAATGTAATATGAAAAATAGAATTCCTGTGGGCTTGTTCCATTTAAAGAGCAGGTATTCTTCCCCGTCTGATGAAATGCCTACATAGATGTACAGCAACGATCTTTTGTAATGTGTCTTCCCAACGTGTTTAATCTATGACCTGTAGCCTTCAAAATGGGTGTTTCTTAATTTTCTTTATTAGAAGTGGTACTGGGAGAATCTATGTACAAGAAATTACTCCCTCAGCCCAGCTTTTGGAGCACATGCTGGAAAGTGGAGTTACTGGGAGTGATGGAATTATAACCTTTGTTATGAATCTCCAGAATCCACATAGGTAGACTAAATTAATTAAATGCCGCCTACTTCTTCACAAGCTCACGTTATCGCTTTGTTTTAGATAATTTAGTTATCTGATATCTTGAATTTCTTTCCATTTTTATCTTATTTTTCCTACAAGTACACATATTTTCCCTACAAGTATATTTTCTATTTACACTTACTGCTTACATTTTATTTCAAGCAAAAAAACCCATCTCTTAATAAAATATAGTTCTTACCTTACATATTTGTAACAGTTCTGGATTTTGAATGGCATAATTTTATGAATTATAGGACATATGTTTTCCTCCTTTCTTTTATTTTACGTATTTGTTTTGTCCCACTCTATACATGGTATGTTTATAAATTAAGACACACACACACACACACACACACGATGTCTCTGAAAATGCACTTCATTTCTAAAATTACTTTAAGTTTCTCTCTTACATCTAGGTTAAATCCTGTTTGGCTTTTCATGTTTTTTTATTAGATTTTTAGAAAAATGTTTGACCTTTGATTCTTCTGAATTTCTTCGTCTATGAGGCTTTCTGAGATTTACCAAAAGCTACTCACTGAATGGCACTAATCACACACTGACGCTACTGTTCACAGGTACGGGGCTCTCATGACAGTTTAAATGCTTTTCTGGAATGTGCATGCCTGAGTAGTGTCTGCAGTGAGCAGGCGCCCGCCACCCTCCCTCATAAACAGTGCTGCAGGGCTCTGATGGCTGCCATTAAGCAACTGTTCTAAGTGTGGAGAAAAAGGTCAATAACCATAATGGTTTAAATGTAGTCACATATTAATCACGCCATCAAGTCATCAAGATCTATCAAACAGTTAATGAGAATTTTAATTGGCACATATAAAATATATATGTAACTAAGTTGCTGCTGTCAGCTTTATTAAATATATACTTATTTAGACTCAGAGAACAGTCTATTTCCTTCCATTTCCCCTATGTATATATATTTGATTTTGGCCAATCCAAATAACTTTTTTTACTGTACTAATTTTTATTGCATGTTATATCCCTAGCTCGTAAATTCATTTTCTGGAGAGGCAACAATATGTGAGGAATCACTAGCATCCAAACAAAATTATCTTTTTTCTAGACTCTATAAACTCTTTTTAACTAAGGCAGCTGGGAAGACCACCCACGTAGCAGGATGTGGCCCCTTAGGGGAATGCCCGATTGAGATTCTTTGGGATTGTACCTAAACAATAAGTGGAGAGGCAGAGAGTCATCCCCTCCCTGTTCCCCTGCCCCTCACCCTTAGGATTCACTTTCTTTTCTTTTCTTTTTAAAATATATTTTATTGATTTTTTACAGATAGGAAGGGAGAGAGAGAGAGTTAGAAACATCAACGAGAGAGAAAAACATGGATCAGCTGCCTCCTGCACACCCCCTGCTGGGGATGTGCCCGCAACCAAGGTACATGCCCTTGACCGGAATCGAACCTAGGACCTTTCAGTCCACAGGCTAATGCTCTATCCACTGAGCCAAACCGGTTAGGGCAGGACTCACTTTCAAATCTAATGTCATTACTGTTGAGTTTTTACCCATTGCTCTTGCATTTCTGCTTTCTTGCTCACTTGTCTCCCAGACACATTTTGCCTGTCACCATCCTCCATACCTTCCCTCTGCCTGCTCTTTCTGTCTTTCCTCCGTCGCACGCTCTCCCTCTGCCTGCCTGAGCCTCTCTGGGGCATGGCTGCTGTTGGCCAGGAAAATGGCTGAGGCCAGGTAGCCTAGGTTCCTCCTCCCTCCTCCCTCCCCCTGCTCCCTTCTTCTGAAGGGCCTCCTTGGAGAATCTTCCTGAGCTCCCTAGAAACCCGTGACCATCTCCTCCATAGCCTGTGACTCACCTGGCTCCGGCCCTGACCCCAAGAGCCCACAACTTTTTTTTTAAAGTAATTTCCTTTTTATTTATTTTATTTTAACATTTAAGGAATATTCTTTATTTCTTTTGTGTGTGTATATATATATATATATATATATACTAGAAGCCCGGTGCACAAAAATTTGTGCACTCGGGGTGCAGGGAGTCCCTCAGCCTGGCCTGTGCCCTCTCACAGTCTGGGACCCCTCAGTGGATGTCCTATGATGGCCCCAGTCTGCCAGGCGCCTTTTGTGTGTGTGTGTGTCACCACTGGGGACCTGCCCCCAGCCGCATCTGAGGCTCGGAGCAGTCCTCCTGTGTGTGTCTACCTGCTGGGGGCCTGCCACCAGGCACACTGTGGAGGCTTGGAGCAGGCACCCCCTCTATGATGATCTCTCAGACTCTTGCCCTCGCCTGCATGTTGTTCTCTTTATTGAGCGTGGCCAGGGCTGGGTGCGGCCTGCCTCCCAAGCTTGCCTACTGCCCATCTTCCTCCAGCCACCAGAAAGCAGGGAAAACCCCGCCTCATGGTCAGGCCAGCCTTTTCCTGCTCCCTGATCCCCGGAAGGGGTCTGGAGAGCCACCAAGCTGGACTCCAGCCCCCAAGAGCTTGCTTTCCCGCTCCCCAGTGGCCCCCAAAGGGCCTGGGGAGCCGCCAAGCAGGCCACTGACTTTTTCCCACTCACCCGTCCCCTGCTGCCTTCCTTTCCCACTTCCCGGTGCCACCAAGGGGTTTGGGGAGCTGCCAAGCAGGCCCCTAGCCCCTGCAGCCTTGCTTTCCCGCTCCCCGGTACCCCGCAAAGGGCCTGGGCAGCTGCCAAGCAGGCCGAGACCGCCCCGCTGCCTCTTTCCCACTCCCCAGCCCGCCATCTTGCTTTCCCACTTCCTGGTGCCCTGCAAGGGGCCTGGGAAGCCCACCGAGCAGGCTGCTGACCCCCTGCCGCCTCCTACCCGCTCCCCGATGCCCCTCCAAGGGCCTGGGAAGCCCACCAAGCAGGCCGCCGACCCTGCCACCTCCTACCCGCTCCCCGATGCCCCTCCAAGGGCCTGGGAAGCCCACCAAGCAGGCTGCCGACCCCGCCGCCTCTTACCCGCTTCCCGGTGCCCTCCAACCCTGCCGCCTCTTTCCCATCACGGGTCCTGGGTCCTGCGCTGTCCCGCCCTGCAGCCGCTCTGTGCACTCGGGAGGTCCCTCAGCCCGGCCTGTGCCCTCTCGCAGTCTGGGATCCCTCGGGGGATGTCCACCTGCTGGCTGCCTGACCAGCCTGGGTGAGGGGCTTTAAAGCTGCCCACAGCTCCCATTGCCCAACATCCCAGCAAGGCCGGCTGGACGCTCCTATAATTGATGCTGTTCCTTTAAGGCAGCCTTTTACTAACGAATCCTCCTCTCTGCCTCACCTCGTGTGGCTTCTATAATGAAACAATTGTTACACTTAATTGTTGCAAATGTGCGTTTTTGCTTCAGGCCAAACAAAGGCTAAGGAGCCAGCAAGCAGGTAGTTTCGCTCTCGCTCCTGCTGCACGGACGCTGCCTAAATGTTTACTCAGGTCTGTGAGTGGCGGCCGCCATGTTGGCTGGGCTAATTTGTATACAGCCGTTCTGATTGGCTGTGGGCGTCCCGGAGAAACGGTTAATTTTACTATTCCGCTTTTATTAGTTTAGATATATATATATATATGTATGTATATGTATATGTATGAATATGTATATGTATGTATATTTAAATTGATTTCAGAGAGGAAGGGAGAGGGAGAGATATAAACATCAATAATGAGAGAGCATCACTGATTGGCTGCCTCGTGCATGCCCCCTCTGGGGGTCGAGTCCACAGCCCAGGCATGTGCCCTTGGCCAGAATCGAACCTGGGACTCTTTAGTCTGTAGGCTGATGCTCAATCCACTGAGCCAAACTGGCTAGGGCCAGAGCCCACACCTTAATTCTGCAGTCCGCCTGGCTTATCTGAAATCAGGTCTCCCGAGGGAAACAGAAATTCTGTAAAGCATCACACTGCCTCCTTCACTGCTGACCAACATGAGAAACTCCGACCAAACTAACAGACAGGCTGCGCGGCAGAGCTGAGCGCCCTGGGCTCGTGCACAGGACCGAGCAGCAGCGCCACGTGCTGGACGGGCGAGGCGAGCTTGGCGCCTTTCGGAAGCTCAGTCTCCTCATATTTAACTAGAAAACAACAGAGTTACTATTAAGATATTAAAGTTCTTTTCCTGATCAGCCCATAAGCCTGCACATAGAGAATTTCCTATAGAATACATGGGATGGTCAAAGGGAAGGCACACTGAATCTCTTTGTTTTGGTTAAAATCTCCCGTGACTCTGAAACAAGCTCTGTACTGACCAATGAATCCTGGCCCTAAAGCAGCGTCATTAATGGTGAATATCAGCAATGTTGCCTGATCAGGCAAGAACACAATCGAGTCCTAGACATGCTCCCTGCTCTGCTGAGTGAGTCTGGGGTCTGATGTCCCTGCTATAGGGTGAGGGGTCAGTGAAAACTGTCCCTGGAGGACAGGAGCAAGGGCCGGAGGGAGCAAGGAGGTGGGGGCAGGAGGCTACAGACAGGGACGCTGCACTGGTGTCGAATCCAAGCTGTGGGATGCCGCTCTGAGTGCCACTGCATCCTGCGGATAACAGATGCATGCCTATTGTTTTTTAATTTAAACAATAAAAGGGCAGCTTTTCAACAACCTGATAGTGAACACAGCACTCACAGAGTTCCGCCAGCCAGTCCTTCACATCCTCCATCGTGGCATTCACTCTGGTCTCATCGGTGGGCAGCGTGATCCGACACCTCGGGTGGAATATATACGTGGGGTCAACTGTCTCTAACTTGATCTTTGTACTTAGCTGCTGCAGCACCCAGAGAAAATTCAGCATAAATCCATCTGTAGAAACCAATCTGTCATCTGTCTGTGAAACATGAAAGGAAGTACTTAGAATAAGGACTAAATAGAAATGCTGACCAAACATGCACCTTTTTCCCCCTCTTTATTAAGAAAAAAAAATTTTTTTTAAATCCTCACCAGAGGATATGTGTGCATTGATCTTGAGAGAGAGTGGAAAGGAGAGAGGAGGGGGAGAGAGAGAGAAACATCAATGTGAGAGAGACACACTGATTGGTTACCTCCCACACATGCCCCAACCCGGGCTAGGGATCAAGCCTGCAACCCAGATACATGCCCTTGACTGGGAATTGAACCTGAGACCCTTCCATCCACAGGGAGATGCTCTAACCACTGGCCAAACCAGCTAGAGCAGCGGTTGCCAACCGGTGGTCCATGGACCACTGATGATCCGTGAAGTCCGAAAGGTTGGCGACCGCTGAGCTAGAGCACCAAACGGTCAATGACAGGTCACCATGGTCATTCTAGCAGCTGCCACTGGTGAGTGCTCATCACTGTGAAGCATTTCATATATTCTCTCACCGAATCTTCACAGGAGCCCGGAGGAGGCAGTTATACTAGAATTCCCATTTTCCAGAGGAGAAAACTAAGATTCAGAGAATTAAGTGATTGGCTAAGACCCTCCCCCACCCCCCCCAGTCAGCAAGCAACACATTCCACACTGCTGCTTTCCTCTTCATTCCCCTCAGGAGCATCAGAACAATTAGTGTCATGGTCCCGCCCGACAGTCTCACCAGCCAACAGCACTGGCACAGCCCTCACTAACAACAGAACAATTGTAACAGTGACAGTTCCAACGAGGAGTGCTCACTACGCAGGAGGCACTATTCCACCAACTTAACGGAGAGGAAATACACACGTTCAGTGCTTATCATCCCCAGTCAGCGATGAGGAAACGGAGGAACAGAAGTAACTGCCTAAGGTCCCACTGTTAGCAAATGCCGGAACCACAATGGCAAATCCAGGCCGTCTCATGCGAGGTCCACGCTCTGATCGATACTTTCCCACCTTGAGTAGAAATGGCACGTCACTCATTACTAATACAGGGTGGGCGGCCTTGTAGCTTTCCTGCTCTGGCAAAACAGTCCACGCCAGGAGCCTCCATATAGGGCTGCTCTCAGGTCTGCTCTGGCTCCTGCCCACTTTAGTCCCTTCTCCGCATGGGTTCAGAGGGTTCTTCACTGCAGCTCTTACCACTGAGTGTAACTGATCAAACTGATGGAGCCTCTGACCACCCTCCTAACGCACCACTCACCCTTCACTTCCTGTTCACGGTCCTCTAGCTACAAAGGCTGGCATGTGGGCTTGCTCCAAAGCCAGTCCATTCCTACCTTAGTGCCTTACGCCTGCCTAGAGAGCCCTTTCCCCAGCCTTGAAATGGCTGGTTCTTTCCATCTGGCAGGTCTCTGATCAAATGCCACCTCCTTAGAGGGGCTTTCCACCACTTAGACAAAATTCACCCACAGCTTCTTCCTGGAACCTCCACTGTCACTCTCCAGTGCAGTGCCCTGCGGTCTTTGCTTTCTAGGAGCTATGTCTGTCTGAAACTATGTCTGTGCATTCACTCATCTACCCAATAGGACACCCGCTGTACAGAAGCAGGAAGTGTCTCCGTCTTGTTCAACACAGCATCTCCATCTCCTAGCACAGTGTCAGGTCAGTGCTGAATGAATGGAGGAGTTAGAGGAATGAATTAACGAAGAAATCAAAGGAGCCTTTAGGGGTCCTACCTGCATCTGTGCTTTTTTCATATTGGCATTGACAACAGCAGCCATGTAACCAAGGGCAGCCTCCCGGGTTTCACCGTTTAACAGAATACTGTGCAGAATCTTGAAAAGCTCTTGCTGAAATTTATTTTAAAAACAAAGAAAAAAATTAAAGCTTTACTTTAAAAACTACTCCTTTGGACTTAAGGACAGCTAGCTCCCTCCCGACTTTCTCTCCTCCCCACTTCCTCTGACTGCAAGAAGCTGATGACAGGAAGAGCAGACGACAAACCCACACTCAACTGTGTCAAAAGCATTCGCATGGAAGGGGATGTGGAGTGGAAAGGAAGTAGTTACAGTGTTAATAAAGTAGCCTTTGCCATATCTTTCCAGGAGAGGATCACAATTACCTTAAGGATGCTATAAGCTACTCTAATAAAAGAGTAATATGCAAATTAACCACCACTCCGAGACACCTAAGCCATGCCCATCAGCCAAGCCACGCCCACCAGCCAATCAGAGAGACTATACAAATTAACCGTCAAAGATGGTGGTTAATTTGCACACACAGGAGAGTGAAGACTAAAAACAGCGTAGAAGGAAGCCAGGTGCTGCAGAAGGGAGCCAAGCAGTGGAGAAGGGAATGAAGCTGAGGCAGCGGAGACAGTAAAGAAGGGAGGGAGAAGGGGAAGGACCTGAGGCCGCAGAGATGGGAGGGAGCCAAGGCAGTAGAGAGGAGAGCCGAGGTGGCAGAGATGGGAGGGAGTCGAGGTGGCAGAGAGGGGAGTTGAGGCGGGCTTCAATCCCTTCTCTGCTTTGCTCTGGCTCAGGAAGCCCTATTCTTGCAGGAATCTTCCTGCAATGGGCTACTAGTTAGCCTATAATTTTGCTGCTTTTTTGAGAACCGAAAGTCATATAAAATATAAACTATATTTGGGACCAGCGAGTTAAGCTAATAGCATTTACGCACCCCAATGTTTTAAATGCCTAAGAGCAAGCTGGAGAAAGCCTGGCCACTAGACTCAGGACCCATCCCCAGCGATGCCTCCTAACGAGTGTGTGCAGTTACCATTCAAGGCACTGGTTACTCGTCTACCGCCGTTTATTCATCCCCCGAGTTCATTTTCTGAACACCTACCCTTCCCAGCTCCAAGTAATGTTGTAATGATTGGCTAACCACTCGAGTATTTTCCAGGGTAATAGCAGGCCCTGAGAAATATTTTTCAACCACTTTAGCCTGGAAAGAAAAGAAACAAATTCAATCGACATATAATATACATTTGGGAAGGAATCTGAACACAAGAGCAAAGGTGCCCATGGCCACTGTACTTACATCATCTTCTGCGAAGACTGAGAAGCTAAAAAAAGACCCCAAATAGGAGAGTCTCTGCAGCTCCCGCCCAGACCCAGGGCTGAGGGACTTAGGCAACCACAACGGCAAGGAAGCGACCTGTGCAGAGATGAAAGAGGCAGATCAAGTGGCTGTCTCAGCAAGTGAGGTAAAAAGGTAGTGGACAGATCTCCCAAGAGCCAGCCTCCTCAGCGGGTCCTGAGCCACCAGCACAATGTGGACGTTAACATCCCAAACACAGGCTCCCACGTGTGCTGGCTTCCCTGCTGGCGTTTTCTCATCTCAGATGGAGGAAAGCCTCCAGCTCCTCCATACTTTTATAAGATATACTTCTAAGTTTTTATGGACATACTTCTAAGTTTGATGTTTCAGAAACTCTGTGATGGAGTGCAAATGAACTCTTCTTATACCGCAAAAGGATTCAAGTCAATTCTTCCCTAGGATTTGTTATCCTATACTTACCCAAAATTTAAAAAATCACAAAAGATGGTCAACCGTTTCATCCCAGGAAATGGAATATGATATCAACTTAAGAATCCAGAGCCACCCATCCATGCTATCTATGTCTAGATCTAAATGCCCTACGGCGGACAGCTCCCAGGTGATGCACTGAGGAACACCTTCTGAGTTACACACTCATTCCAGTGCGCAAGCCCATCAGGGAGGCACTTACCAAATTGCACACGGGGTGTGTCTTCCCAAACTTGGTTTCGCAGAGCTCACCCAAAGCCTGGAAATCAGATCAGAGAGTCATTTAAGCATATTTCACCAGACCGCAAAGTAAGCACCGAAGTATAGCTCTAACCGCTGCTATAAATGTGCATGTATCCCTAACAGCTTCCCTGCTTCAGCAATACATCGCCCTGCAAAACACTTAACGTTAAAACAGAAATCTAAAATGAAGCTAAAAGTCACTCAAAACTTACACCAAGGGATAAGCTCTATTGATATTTTAGTGAACAGCTTTCCAGTCATACTTTTGTGTGTCTACACATAGAGATAAATGTGTATCTATATTTTTAAATAACTTTTTTTCCATGTCAAAAAGATATGCTTTGTAAACTGTAGATGGGTAATCTTGCCAGTGCTAAACAGAACTATAAAATATTATAATTTAATAAGCTATCAAATCCAGAACATATTTAAAAGTATTCCTTGGTTTCATGATCTCTGGTATTTTTGAGAACTCCAACATTTTCCTTCTGAGTGTCTATCATTCTCCTACTAGAGAATCATGAAAAGGTTTCTTTAGGGACAAGCAGCACTCACGCAGCCACTGTAAGCCAGTCAAACG
Source organism: Murina feae (assembly GCA_004026665.1). Lineage (NCBI taxonomy): Eukaryota > Metazoa > Chordata > Mammalia > Chiroptera > Vespertilionidae > Murina > Murina feae. The sequence goes on along the minus strand of PVJC01017397.1, from coordinate 5,849 downwards.
CCGTGTGAACAGTGGGCTCACTTTTCCCTGTAATGTGGACCGGTGCGCGGACATGGCTTTGAGAAGCCCAGGCTCAGCGCACCCGAGAAGGGAGTATTCTTGCTGCTTGGTTCAGGGTTTCCCGACTTGGCTGCACGTTGGGACCTCCTGGAAAGTGTCAGAAATCCCAATGCCAGGCCACAGCCTCACCATGCACGAGACGAAGTCCATGACAGGGCTGATCAGGATTTTTTAAAGGTTCCCCAGGTGAGTGGAAGATATGGTGAAGTTGGGATCTGCTGATCTAGAGAATACTCAGTTTCTGACTTTGGCTCCAGGAGGCTTCTTCTGCCTGTCTCTCGCTATTGTCTTTTCTCGAAGTGCACGCTCACTGCTGTACAAGCACCAATAATGGTACAAAATAAACTGTCTATCATAATGAAGGCCTTTGTCTTTTGTTGATATCTGACACTAAAAGCTCCTTACTGCATCAAACCACCGTAGGAAAGTCAGCGATTCCAGGAGGAATATTTACAGAACATGGTGGTAAGTCATGTGCACCGAACTACTTCACCACTGAGCTCAAACCATCAGCTTATTCCACTTCCTTTTACCTGCCACACACAGAGCAGAGCATGAGAATTAATGACTTTTGTCAGGAGCCTGAAGACCATGTGCAATGAAGAGCCCTGTACAAATCCACTCAAAAATGACCTTTGAAACAAGAGTTCTGGTTTCCCAGCAGGTCTTTAACCTGCTTGTTAGCTCAGTTTGGGGGTTTTAGGAGGTAAGTGCACCCTTTGCGCAGGCCTCTGCCCTAGCATTTATCCCGTGCACTTTGCTGGCTGTGTGCTCGATTTGTTTTTGCAGCAGACTTCGAGCACCCTGCGGAGAGCTGGTCCCTTGTTTGTGGACTCCTGCATGCCCAGGGCCTGGCACAGACCGGGTCCTCAGTAACTAACAAGTGAATTGTGAGATATAAACGGTAAGTCTATAGAATGATTAAATGGAACAAATGCGGGAAACAGTATCTATTTAACCAAGGCCTCAATTTATACATAGAGTTAATGAATTACTTTAGTATTTCCCTTCATATTTCTAGAATAAAAAGTATTCAGTAATACTTCAAAGTATTTTTCTCCCAAAATTTCAAAGAAGTAAGTTCAGAGAAGAAAAGAGCCTGTTATTTTGTTTCTAGTTCCAGTATTTTTATCACAGTCAATGTCCTCGATGAGAATCTTGCTGAAAAGTTCGTCCACAATTTCTGCTGAGCTAAGCGCCTGCCAGAGCTAAGCAGAACCGTGTTTTCCACGTTCAGGCAAAGCTTGAAGTATACAGCCCCAGGAAGTGGAAGGTGAACAAGAGAACTACTCTCAGACCTTCTGTACAAAGTCACTACATAAATGATAAAGCTGTATGCTTTTCTTAGTATAGCTTAACCTTTTATTTGCATTTGTAATTTTTTTAAACTAAATTTCATCCCAAATAGTATGGAATGCTCACTGCTGGGAGAATCAGAAGGATACTACCAATAATGATCGTTCTCATAAGCTATCCAACGAGCAGGGGGCATTGTAATGACGACATCACTGACTGTCTAGGCTTGATGGGTGGGAGGGGTACCAGGCCGCTAACTGTCTTCACTGATGCATCCCACTGCACGCCACACACTCTGCATCGCCACACAATGATTTCATGTTTTAAATTTGAAACAAGATTGATCGTGGACCTGAAAGAAAAGTGTATGTTAACATAACCTGGGAGAAAACAGCTACTGAATGGGTTATAAGAAAGAAAGAGCTTTACCATGAGGGGGTATTTAAAGTAGTCACTATCAAGGGAGCACTCTTTGGCAGCAAGCGCCAGGCCTTGCAAAATGGGGATAAAGATCTGTAAGAAAACAAAACAGAACAAAATGAGAAATGTAAGTTTAAGGAAATTTAAGAACGGGAGGCATCGTAAATAAAGTGCGGCTCTGAATGCACAGGCATCTCCCGCATCCCCAAGGAACAGCTGTTTGCATATAAGGGAGTTCAGACCAGCCAGGGTGCTGCTGTCCTTCACGCCCAGCCACCAAGTAATGCAGCTGAATTCTCCAGAAGCAACAGGACACGGAGAACACTAACACCCTGGCAGGACTCCCTGGGATTCCACAGAAACTCAGGAATCTGGAGCCTGGTATAGAGCCTCCAGGGGTCCCTGCTGATTAAAATCAGCTCAATTCTACACAACTCAGAACACATGTTTCTGATCATCAAGCGCCCTTAATCTGTAAAGAAACTGGACTACATGTTCTAATACCTTCTCACCTCTATCAATGGTGTTAAGAAATTCTTTGTTTCCACCCTCCCACCTCCATCTAATTCCTTCCATCTTTCCCTGTATTTTGAAGAGAACAAGAAAAACAGACCAATAATGGATATTATTATTACACTAGAGGCCCGGTGCATGAACTTCGTGCCCAACGGGTGATCAGGGCAGATTGGGGCCTTTCGGCTGCCATCCAGGGCCTTCCTACATTCTGAGCTGCCCCCTGGTGGTCAGTGCACATCATAGGGAGCGGTTGAACTGTGGTCAGTCAAACTCCCGAAGGAACAATTTGCATATTAGCCTTTTATTATATAGGATTAACCTTTAATATGTAGATCAAAGAGATAGCTGGTAAACATTAAAATTGAAAAAGACAACTTTATCAGAATGTCTTCCCTCCACATACACAATAGCCTGCTATAAGAGCTGCAGGGCACTCCCATGTACTTTTACAAGTTTACCACTAATGCCAGGGCACACAAACGCTGCCAGATGAGCACAGCACACATGACTTCGAATGTCACAACACACTCACTCATCAAGACATCTGGGGATTTGGTAGGGATTTGAGACTTCCACTTCTATTAAGGTAGAAAAAGTTGTAACCAATGGCTAACCATCTGAATGCCAACATGTTGGAAAAGGGAGTTCTATGAAGCCACTGGGAAACCTGAGAAACTCCTTTCCTACTAACCTCCTTCCATTGTACTGAGCACCTTCATCGTTTAGGAAGCACAGTATTACAGAAAGGTGCCCTGGACTACCCGGGCCTTACAGCATCCAGAGGTAGCAACACTGCTCTGGAAGAAATACTCTAGTTTTGCAAATGAACAAGTGGGGTGGAAGTAATGTGCTTGCATAAGAGCTAAAAATGGAGAGGAAATGCTTAGATGGGGAACGCCAAAAATGCAAGAAAACAAACAAACAGAAGTTCCAGAATCAGCAACAATAAATTTCTTAACTGGTCATCTAACATAATCTCTGAGCACTGTTTTCGGGAATGCTATAAAGTAAAGCATCATTACTCTCTCATAGAGCTTTCCTCTTTTGTAAGCAGAATTTACTTATAACCAACAGACAATATTGCTAAGCTTATTTTTCAAATAGTCAAATGTTATACTATCTGTGTGACTTACATATTTTAATAATTCTCTTCTATTCATATGAATAGCTCCAGCAATGATAAAAAATGCTACAGGTGTTCATCTCCAAGCTTAAATTCTAGCAACGATTTATTTCTGATATCTTTATTTATCTGTGAATATCACAAATATTTACATTTCAGTCAAAAAATTTAATAATTTAAAGAAAACAGAAAGGTAACTTGTTTTTCAGGTCAGCAACTCTGTTTTACTCATCCTTTCTAGAAAAGACACATGGTGATACCTAAGGAGAGACAAGCCTTGTTTAATATTAAGTGGCAGAAAAGGCATCAGAATCCTGAGATTAAAAATAAGCAGGCCTGCCCTGGCTGGTTTGGCTCAGTGGATAGAGCACTGGCCTGCAGACTGAAGGGTCCTGGGTTTGATTCTGGCCAAGGGAACATGTCTGGGTTGCGGGCTTGATCCCCAGTGGGGGGCATGCGGGAGGCAGCTGATCAGTGATTCTCTCTCAACACTGATGTTTCTATCTCTGTATCCCTTCCTCTCTGAAATCAATAAAAATATATTTGAAAAAAATAAGCAGGCCTGCGGTGGTTGCACACATTGTGAATATACTAGATGCCACTGAACTGTACACTCAAAATGGGTACACTTGCTATTGAATTTCATCTCAATTGTATAAAAATAAAGAGGTCATTTCATAGCCTCTGTGCAATGAAACAGGCACACCATACTCCTTTCAGCTGATCATTGGGATGATTTTTATAGTTGAAGCTACTCTGGGTTCCTCAAGACTCTGGGTCTTTCTTAATACAAGTATTCTAGTTAAAGCCAGTTACACATATAACACAATGTATCACCTTTCCAGACAGTTACTTATTTTCATCAGCGTTCACTCATTGTTCTAGAGAAGAAAAGCTCACTCTGATGCCTTAACTATTCCCCTATGTTAACGAGACCATCAGGTAAGAGAAGCAGCAGATGGATCAAGACAGAGTATATAACACTAACTGGAAGTTTCACTCCTGAATTTTAAAGACACAATTTCTGAGAATTCAAAGACATTAAAATGAATAGCTATAGCCTGGCTGGTGTTGCTCAGTGGTTGGGCATCAACCTATAAACCAGAAGGTCACAGTTCGATTCCCTGTTAAGACACATGCCCGGTTTGCAGGCTCTGTGCCCAGTGCGGGGCAGGCAGGAGGCACCCAACCAATGATAATCTCTTATAATTATAATTGATGTTTCTAACTCTCTCTCCCTCTCTGAAATCAATAAAATAATTTTTAAAAAATTAGTAGCTATAAGTAATCCTCCTATATAATAAAAAGTCAGTATGCAAATTGTCTCCTCTACTCGAAGTTTGATCAGGGTATGGGGCTGGCCACCACCACAACCCCCCCACATTCCAATCAGGGAAGCCAGCTGGACCCACCCATGCACGAATTCATGCACCGGGCCTCTAGTATTAAGTATAAAAACAGATGAATAGGAATCATATCAAGTATAGCTTGCCTCTGTTATTCTTCCTAGTTACACAAAAAAGAAATGATCATACAACAAACTGAGAGAAAATGTCACAAAAATCCTATCACAAAGGGAAGGAAACGGCTTGTGTGAAAGGGGCTGTGACAGAGTGCGTACTTTTTCTTTTAAAATTTTTAAAAATTGATTTCAGAGAGAAGGGAGAGGGAGAGAGAGATAGAAACATCAATGATGAGAATTGCTGATTGGCTGTCTCCTGCTGCCCCGCCCCCCTCCATTGGGGATCCAGCTGGCAACCCAGGCATGTGCCTTTTGATTGGAATTGAACCTGGGACCGTTCAGTCTGCAGGCTTAATTTGGTCATTAATTTACTAATCGCCTTTTTGTAAACACAGTAGTGTTAATTTTCAACACTACTTATCAGGCAAATGCACAGTGATCCTGAGGCTATCTCTTGGTATTCCTGTGTTAAAAGCTCCCTAAAAATCAGAGGCACACCCTTATAATAATTCTTCTTATTTCCCAAAGCAGTTAGCACGAATCCTATTTAGAATATTCCTGCCTCATTGATTAGTTGAAATGGCACCTGATTTGAACAATGCAACTGTCAATCTGACTTCCCTAAGAATAGAATCTCAGGTAAGGTCTCCTTTCTGAGCAGAGAGCACATGCATAATAAAATTCAGGAACAGAGTTTCAATACATGGTGCATTTAAAAATCAGCCTCGTCATAGAAATTACTAAGCTAAACGTTTTGGTAGAAAATTCCCGAAACCTTACCTGCTTGAACACTTCTTCATCCTGGTGAGTGGTTCTCACCAGCTCTTGAATGAAGCCGTATGGGAGGTTCCTACACAGCATGTACGGCACCAGGAGGGACGGCTGCTGCATGGACCTGCGAACCAGGAGAGTCAGTAACTACAATGAGTCAATCAATTACCACATAATACAGAACACATGGAAGGCCATGTC
>PVJC01017396.1:0-32626 GCA_004026665.1 Murina feae | reverse complement strand
CTGTCCTTGTTGCTGTAATTTGACAGTCTGTTTGATGCTGCTCTGCCTCTGTATCTATTTTTGTTCACCAGTTTATAATGGTTATTATTATCCATAGATGAGTGAGGACATGTGGTATTTCTCTTTCATTGACTGGCTTATTTCACTTAGCATTATGTTCTCCAGTTCCATCCATGCTGCTGCAAATGCTAAGAACTCCTTCCTTTTTACAGCAGCATAGTATTCCATTGTGTAGATGTACCACAGCTTTCTAATCCATTCATCTCTAATGGGCACTTAGGCTGTTTCCAAATTTTTGCTATGGTAAATTGTGCTGCCATGAACATAGGGATGCATATGTCCTTTCTGATTGGTGTTTCTGGTTTCTTAGGATATATTCCCAGAAGTGGGATCACAGGGTCAAAAGGGAGATCCATTTTTAATTTTTTGAGAAAACTCCATACTGTTCTCCACAGTGGCTGCACCAGTCTGCATTCCCACCAGCAGTGCACGAGTGTTCCTTTTTCTCCGCATCCTCTCCAGCACTTGTCATTTGTTGATTTGTTGATGATAGCCATTCTGACAGGTGTGAGATGGTACCTCATTGTTGTTTTGATTTGCCTCTCTCAGATGATTACTGACTTTGAGCATGTTTTCATATGTCTCTTGGCTTTCTGAATATCCTCTTTTGAAAAGTGTCTATTTAGGTCCTTTGCCCATTTTTTGATTGGATTGCTTGTCTTCTTTTTGTTAACTCATATGAGTTCCCTATAAATGTTGGAGATTAAACCTTTATCAGTGCTAACATTGGCAAATATGTTCTCGCATGTAATGGGTTTTCTTGTTGTTTTGTTAATGGTTTCTTTTGCTGTGCAGAAACTTTTTATTTTGATAGTCCCATTTGTTTATTTTCTCTTTAGTTTCCAATGCCCTAGGGGTTGTATTGGTGAAGAAACCGCTTTGGCATATGTCTGAGATTTTGTTACCTTTGTATTCCTCTCATATTTTTATGGTTTCCTGTTTTACGTTTAAGTCCTTTATCCATTTCGAGTTTATTTTTGTGTATAGTGTAAGTTGGTGGTCTAGTTTCATTTTTTTGCATATATCTGTCCAAGTAATATACAAATTAACCCTAACAGCAGAAGCACTGGGAATGACTGGTCACTATGACACACACTGACCACCAGGGGGCAGGTGCTCAATGCAGGAGGAGCTCTGCTCCACAGGGGGAGCTCTGCTCAGCCACAAGCCAGGCTGACAGCTGCCAGTACAGCGGTGGTGGTGGGAGCCTCTCTCGCCTCCTCAGTAGTGCTAAGCATGTCTGACTGCAGCTTAGGCCTGCTCCCTGCTGGCAAGTGGACATTCCCTGAGGGCTCCTGGGCTGCCAGAGGCCCGGTCCCCTGGGGAGTGGGCCTAAGCCAGCAGGTGGACATCCCCAAGGGGTCCCAGACTGCAAGAGGGCACAGGCCAGGCTGAGGGACCCCCTGAGTGCACAAATTTTTGTGGGGAAATATTCCAAAAAGCTAGCAATATGTATTTCTACCCAGTTGGATTATAGGTTATTTATTTTCTCTAAACGTGCATTCACCATTTTCCACAATAGACTTATGCTATTGTCATAATTCAGATAAAGCAATCATTTGAACTGTGCTCTGACATGTCAGAATGGCTGTTATAAAAAAGACAACAAATAGCAAGTATTGGCAAGAGTGTGGGGAAAAGGGAACCCTCGTGCACTGTCGTTGGGATTATACATTGGTGCAGCCACTATGAAAAACACTATGGTGGTTCCTCAAATAATTAAAAATAGAACTACCATATGACCCTGCAATTTCATTTCTGGACATTTATCTGAAGAAAACAAAAACACTAAGTCAAAAATATATGCACCCCCATGTTTGTTGCAGCATTATTTACAATAGCCAAACTATGGAAACAACCCAAGTGCCCATCTATAGATGAGCAGATAAAAAAGCAGATGAACAAACAAAACAAAACAGATGTGTAGATACAAAGAGCTAACGGATGGTTGCCAGCTGGAAGGGGTGGGGGAAGAGTGAAAAAGGTGAAGAGGTTTAAGGGGTACAAACTTCTAGTTATAAAATACATAAGTCACAGGGTGAGTAATCTAAAGCATAGGAAATATAATCAATTATGTAGTAACTTTGTAAGGTGACAGTTACCAGACTTACAGTGGTAATCATAAGGTAGATAAATGTCAAGTTACCATGGTGTCTACTGAAACTATTGTATGTCAACTGTAATAATAAAAATAGATAAATAAGTAACATGTGTTAAAGACTAGTCAAGTGTAAAGACGTGAGCTGGGTGCTGCAGGGGTGGAAAGTAGATGTGACACCTGCCGTCTGGGAGCACCCGTCTTGAGGGTACCACAGCTCACAGACACATATGAATGCCTGTGTGGCAGCGAGGGGGTTTCACACTGTGAACAAGTCACTGACAGTGAGTTACTATAGGGAGGGAAAGGCCAAAGTTCATCCTTCTGAGAGGCCTCACCAATGCTCAGCACTGCCCTCAGGTCTGGGAGGGGCTCCGCAGCACCACCCGCAGGCACCTGCCTCGTTGGAGCGGTTCCAGCCCCTGGAGCATGACTTGTTGCCATCCCCGGGGCTCTGACCCAGAATCCCAGGGAGGAAGACCTTTGAGGAAGCTGTCATCTCCTAGTCTGCTTTTGTCATGGTGATTTTTTAAATGTGCTTTTCACACATTATTTTACCAATGAGCTCAGGATACAATATATCATTAAGCAACAGCAGGATACAGTATGTACAGGGATAGGATAGGATAGGATAGATATCACGCATAAGGTCAGCAGCGTGACCTACGAAGAAGGTTCCTGAGAGCTAGAACAGAGCTGATTCATCTGTCGCTGGCTACGCTCATAGCTGTTCTTGGTCTACATTAAGCATTAAATAGTTCTTGACTTCATAAATATACACTTAAGTTACTAAGATTCATAATGAGTAGAACCAAGAAAAAAATGCTGATTATGAGACAATAGGAAGCAAGAAATAGACTCTCTGTCCGGTCCCCTTTATAAAGGGGCTTTATTATAAGGATGGATAATAAAGGAGATGGAAAACTCCAGACTGTCCCCACAGGGAGGCACACACTGGTTGGAAGTATGGACTCTGGAGTGAGGCCATTTGACTTCAGGTTGTCTCTGCCACTACTGAGCTGTGTATAGCATTAGTCAGGCTCCTTAACTTCTTCACCACCACCATCAGCTACTTCATAGAGTTACTGTGGAAAAGGAATTAATTCATACTTGTAACAATGCCTAGAATGTTCTTTAGCACATAGTAAAGGTACAATAAATGTTAGCTATTACTATTGTTGTTATTGTTAATATTGATACTATTAGAATTATTCAAAACTAGGATTCAGTTTAGGTGCCTGAAAATCCATAATTTGCCCTCAGTCCCAGGAGATGGATCATCCCTTATGTCCACCAGTTAACCGGCTCAGCTGTTCCTTTCTGTCTCTTCTCATTTCTCTAGTGCCGACTAAGGGGCTTCTCATCTCCATGATTCCCGGTCATACTTCTGAGACAAGGAGGAACCGGCTGCCTTGTTTGAGCAGTTCTCATGCCTGGCCAGCTCCCAGGGTGTTCTCCAGCCTGAAGACTGGGCACCATTGGGCCAGATCTCTTGTCCAGTCGGCCGTGGCCAGGGTGAGTCCAGCTGCAGCTGATCTCAGAAGGGGAACGTGAGCACTGAGGGAGCTCTTGTAATTACGGGACCTTAACTTATTCTGAAAGGAGGAACTCATAGAATAAAGAAAGGATATAAAACAAAAAACTTAACACTGTTGAAGAGACAGGCGACTTTTGGCGTTTTCCAACTAGCATACCAATTCATTTCCTAAGGCCCATTAGTTTCTGGTAAGATCCTCAAAGGAAATGATGTGGCTAAACTGTGGCAATGATGACACAAAACCTCAGAGGCCTTTTCTGAACCCCTGCCTTTCTAGGTCATGCCCTGGCCACCTCTGCATCAGTTCACGCTGCAGCATGTCTATTTTCTAGCATCTTATTCAATTCTTTCCATCCCGTGGACCAGCCAAGAAAACGTAGTATAATGTATAAACTGCTCACAGAGGTGCCAATGGACTGATTATTTTCTATGTCTGAATGAGCCTTACCTTTGAGAAAGCTCTTTTGGAGAACCTGAATAGCACATGTGCACGATCTCATGGACCATATCCCTCTTACTCTCACTGCCACGGACCCGCATCGGTTCACCACTCCCCGTGTTTTCACTGTGATCAAAACAGCATTTCACTCCCTGGAAGTTGACCATGGCTGCTTTCAGACCCCCTGAGCACTGGAGTCCTGAGTGATAGAAATGGCTGCTGCAATGCCTATAGCTCAGCATGAAGCAGACAGCAGGAAATGGGTAGAGCCTTAGGGGGCCAGTGCTGTGTAAGATCATTGTTCTTTCTGGACCATCTCTTCTCCCCAGAGGCCTGTGATTTGGTGCTTCTTTGGCCAGATACTAGCTCTGGAAACATTGAACAGAAAGCATTCCATCCCTTATTACTCAACGTGTTCTTTCCAGAGTCGCCGAGAAGGTTGTGTTGGGTTTCACGGGCTGCAGAGTTTGAGTCGGCTACTTAGCTGAGACAGAAATCTCTGCTTTCGGTGCCCAGCTTGGATATTATGCCCAACACTTGAAGGAAGGGAAGCAGCATTTGAAATGTTCTCATTGTCCCCACGTGTGATCTGGGTATTAAATGTTTTGAACTAAAAAATATCTCACAACCCAGTGGAAGGTCAGTGTCACACGTTTCTGATAAAGATTAATCACTCTTTCCTGCCTTCCTCTCACAAAAAAAAATAAAACAAAATAAAATAGGTCTTGAGCTATGAGGTGAATTTCCTCAAATGATCAAAACCAAAGGGCTATTTGAGCTTCCTTAACCCTGTTAGCAATAAAGAGGTCAAAGTAGCCATACGTACCCTGGGTTGAAAAAAACAATTTAAAGACATTTGCTGACACTAATGATCTCAAATAAAAGTTATTTGAACATAAAAATAAGAACCTTTTAAAGATATGGGTAGCAATCTCCACCTGTTCTCTCAGAAAAAAATACAGCTTCATTTTCAGAAAATTCCAAATGGTTCTCAAAGCCAAATATAACAGGATCTTTGCTGCTGATGTGTTCATTTAATTTGGAGAATATTTTTTAATGCTCAAAAGTTGAAAATTCAATATTGGTCATTTTAAAGGTTGTAAAATGTATTTTAGCCCAAGGCTGACAAATGCAACAACTGTTTTAGGTATCCTTCTCCTTTGTTAGCTGTGTAAGGACAACACTGTTGAGGGAAGACTTCAAGAATGGAGAGACCAGCCCTAGCTGGTTTGGCTCAGTGGATAGAGCACCAGCCTGTGGACTGAAGGGTCCCAGGTTCGATTCCGGTCAAGGGCACATGCCTGGGTTGTGGGCCTGATCCCCAGTGGGGGGTGTGCAGGAGGCAGCCAATCAATGATTCTCTCTCATCATTGATGTTTCTCTCTCTTCCTCTCCCTTCCTCTCTAAAAATCAATAAAATATATTAAAAAAAAAAAAAAAAAAGGAATGGAGAGACCATGTGTTACAGGCTCAACATTAGCTTCTGATCTAATAGGGGCTTTAAGAAAGGACCTCAGACTTGCATTTCAGCAGCGGTCCAGGGCCCACCTGCCTCATGGGAAGGTGTGAAGTCCTCTTACACATTGTGATTCTCTCTCAGAAGCCATGTGGGCTGTGGTATCTTCTCTTCTTCCTGACCCCAGACGGATGACCCTGCCCTATTATCTGCTTTGGCACAGAAGAAAGTCACTGGACAGTTGCCATTTTCCGTTTCCTGCACATGTGTGTAGCTATGGCCAAGGTAAACCGGTCTCTTGGGTTTATTTGGAGTTAAATTAGCTGAGCTGTTTGTTTCCTCTGAGCCATATACAGATGCTTTTTGAACTATCTTTGTGTCTGAGGGATTTTTTTTCATGGTATCAGCACACCACTTCCTCCACACCATTGCTTTGAACAGTTTTGCAGAGGGCAATATTCTTGCTGGCCTCCAGCCTAGCCAAGCAAAGTGATGATGGATGGATGGATGGCAGCAAACTTTTACTAGTGTATTTCATGTCTGTGCATGACTTCATGAAATGATTTCTCCTCCACTAATTTTGGCAGATAGGGTGGGATATCAGGCATTGGCTCCCCCATTGGAATGATACTCAAAGTTTAGGCTGAAATAATGTCCTCGGATGACCTTTTGCCTGCTCTCTCTTTCTGACAATTCCATGGATTCTTTTAAATGTGGATTTCTACTTAACTTTTGATGCTTCCAGATTCCCTGGTCCTGTTAAAGTTTACAAACTGCAAGTTTAAGTAAAGCCAGCCATTCCTTTTATTTATTTATTTATTTATTTATTTATTTATTTATTTATAAAATATATTTTTATTGATTTCAGAAAGGAAGGGAGACAGAGAGAGAGAGATGGAAACATCAGGGATGAGAGAAAATCATTGACTGGCTGCCTTCTGCATGCCCCCTACTGGGAATCGAGCCCAAAACCCAGGCATGTGCCCTTGACCAGAATCAAACCCGGGACCTTTCAGTCTATAGACCGAAGCTCTATCCACTGAGCCAAACCAGCTAGGGCCTCAAAAAAAATCATGTGATTTTTTATTTTTTATAACTTTATTTCTATTTTATTACAATAAAAATAGTCATTCTTAATTTTCCTTTTATTGTACTTTAAATATTGTTAGTAATGATCTTTGAGTAGTTTTAAATGTTGATATACAAACATGTACAGTGCTTTTACTAACACATTTTATAAATATTATGCCTTTTTCATAAATGTTTGTGATGAAAATAGTAATACTTTATAGTATCTTCAGAATAAATTCTAAATTCTTAAGTACTTCTATACATACACTAAAGAAAACAAAAGTAGAAATTAAAATAAAGTAAGTTTGGAGTGATTATTATACTCCAAGATGTATGCACTAAAAAAAACTGATTTGACTTTTACCACATTCCAATTTTACATTTTAAAAAATGTAATTGCTTTTTCTTGTGGAGAAAGGGTTGGGAGTGGAAGTTACACTTAAGTAAATTCACCGCTGAATTGATCCAGTCCTTTCATGGACTTTATTTTTGGAAAAGCCCAAATCTTAGCAAACTGATAACACGTACCAGTTATTTCTCTGAGTTATATGTTGTACACTGTCTTTTGTGTTGTCTGGTGCATTTTAGAATTTATTATCATTTTAAAACATTTTTTAAAGCTACATTTTAAGGCTGATGATAGACACATCCCAGACAGTAATCTTGAATGACTTCAGAGTAGAAAGGAACACGTTACTGTTGTTCCCATTGTTTACACTTCTACATGTTGCTTATGCCTCTAAAGAAACCAAGATGGCAGCATAGGTAAACACTGGAATTGCGGCCATGCACAACCATTTCAAAACTACAACAAGAAGAAAAAACGAACACCACCCAGACACACAGGAAGGCTGGCTGAGTGGAAATTCTACAACTAGAAAGAGACTGAGACTCAGAGGAGGTACGGAAGTAAAATGCAGAGGTACGGAGGTGCACGTGAAGGGGCTCGTGGGAAGGGCTGGCAGCATTTCATACCGGAGAGAGGCACAAGCTCCCAACGGCTCTGAACTCCAGTTCCAGGTGAGTTTCTGGGGACTCAGAACCATACGGGGAGTTGCTGGACCGTCTGGCACCGTCTGCCACCGTCTGGAACTGGAAGGAACTCCAGAGCGGCTTGAGACCCGGTGCCTCTTAGGATGAGAATCAGCTATGGCTGGTTGCTCTGCCCTGTAGATTCCCCGAGACCATGCCCTACCCAAGCTGTGAGCAGAGGCTTTTGCATATAAAAGGCTGAGCAGCCTCAGGCAGAAGCTAAAATAGCATCTCCTCAGAGTTCCAAGAGACTGTGTACCCAGTGGTCAGAGCAGGACCACCCAGTCTACAACTCCTCAGACCCATAAGGGGGCAGACTTAGTGGGCACCAAAGCCCCACTGGAGCAAGTCTTGCCCCATAAGGGGTCTCCAGCACAGAAGTTCTCCCACCATAGACACAGCTGATTCTCACAACCAAGTGGCCTGGAGGTCAATTTCTCTCAGTGAAACAAACAAACAAAAAAAAAAAATCAAGGCTTAGCTACAAGACTGTGCACAAAGCCAACAAAACAGTGCACCAAGAGTATCCACCTCAGGTAATTGAAGAGACTGAGCCACTGGGCCCTATAGGACACCTAGCACAGAAAGCCACTCCATCAATCTAGGGAAGCAGCCAAAATGCGGAAACAGAGAAACAAATCACAAATGACAGAAATGGAGGAAAGCAAACGACTGGATATAGAGTTCAAAACCACGGTTATAAGGCTTTTCAAGAATATTTTAGAAATTGCCGATAAATTTAGTGAGACTTTTCAGGATATGAAAAAGGACCAGCTAGAAATTAAACATACACTGACTGAAATAAAGAATAATACACAGAGACCCAACAGCAGACTAGAGGATTGCAAGAATCAAGTCAAAGATATGAAATACGAAAAAGCAAAAAACACCCAGCCCGAAAAGAAAAAAGAAAAAAGAATCCAAAAATATAAAGATAGTGTAAGGAGCCTCTGGGACAACTTCAAGCATACCAACATCAGAATTATATGGGTGCCAGAAGAAGAGAGAGAGCAAGATATTGAAAACCTATTTGAAGAAATAATGACAGAAAACTTCCCCTACCTGGTGAAAGAAATGAACTTACAAGTCTAGGAAGCGCAGAGAACCCCAAACAAAAGGAATCCAAGGAGGACCACACCAAGACACATCATAATTAAAATGCCAAGGGCAAAAGACAAAGAGAGAATTTTAAAAGCAGCAAGAGAAAAGCAGTCAGTTACCTACAAGGGAGTACCCATATGACTGTCAGCTGATTTCTCAACAGAAACTTTGCAGGCCAGAAGGGAATGGCAAGAAATATTCAAAATGATGAATAGCAAGAATCTACAACCAAGATTACTTTACCCAGCAAGGCTATCATTCAGAATTGAAGGTCAGACAAAGAGCTTCACAGACAAGAAGAAGCTAAAAGAGTTCATCACCACCCAACCAGTATTATATGAAATGCTGAAAGGTATTCTTTGATAAGAGGAATAAGAAGAAAAAGTAATGATAAAAATTATGAACAACAAATACATATCTATCAACAAGTAAACCTAAAAATCAAGTGAATAAAAAAAAAATCTGATGAACGAATAAACTGGAGAATAGAATAGAATCGGGCATAGAAAGGGAGTGGACTGACAATTCACAGGGGGAAAATGGTGTTGGGGGTGTGCGAAGAGACTGGACAAAAATCATACACCTATGGATGAGGACATTGTTGGGGGGGGGGATAAGGGCAGAGGGTGGGGTGGGAACTGGGAGGAGGGGAGCTATTAGGAAAAAAAAGGGGGAAACAACTGTGATAATATGAACAATAAAGATTTAAAATAAATAAAATAAAAATAATAAACTCTTATCTGTATTTTCAAGATACAAGGTGGGGAAGAAAACCTTGGCTCCACATCTGTGCAGTTAGAGGTTGAAGAGAATTCAGTAGACACCTCTAGTGAAGAATTATCAGAAATGGGCCTCCACAGAGCACAGTGTATTATGCAACTGGAATAAATCTGGATAGAAAGTCCTGTGTGCAGGAGTCTCTGTCCTCTGGAGAATAAAATTTCACATTGGTGATCTTCACATTGGTTTTCCATGAGTTCCCAGCCAACAAGAGTAGGATCCTGTGTGTGTTTTGTGTGTGGTATTAAATTCTGCTGAAGCTCTATTTGACTCTTGGCACTACTGTCCTTCACGTCAGAGCGCCATCATCTTGAGCTGAACTTGGGCATAATAATAGGAATGTGGTTTTGTTTCTCACTTGCTCAGATCTTGCCTCGAGGCCTGTTTTCTCTCTGTTCAATCTATGCCACCTCTGAAAACATTCACAGACCATTATTGTTTTCTGTCTTCATTTCTCAATCACTTAAAAAAAGCAGCCTTGGCAATAAGCTCTGTCTTCCATTTCCTAGTTGGTTGAGACCACCCCAAAGCCTCAAAGAGCTCTCGGACATTTTCCCAGTGCACTGAAGAAAAGCAAGATGGTGTGGCTCAGTTGGTGGGGCATCCCGTGCACTGAAAGGTCACCAGTTCAGTTCTCGGTCAGGGCATAGTGTTCCTGCATTGTGGGCTTGATTCCTGGTGGGGGGAGTGCAGGAGGCAGCCGCTCAATTTTTTAAAATTATATTACTTATATTTTCCAAATTGTTCCATGTATGTTTTTTAATAAAAAATATTTTTTTATTTGAAGGAAGTTAACTATAAAAAGTGGGAGAAACATAAGGAAGTTAACTTAGACAATGGGGCTCTACTCTATGCTGTCTCCCTCCAACAAAATGTCTTCTTTCATTTCAACAAAAAGACCACTAATTGAACATCATTTGGGTTAACAACTGCTCTCTCTTTAAAAATAAAAGGCAAGCCCTGCCAGCGTGGCTAAGTGGTTGAGTGTGGACTTGTGAACCAGGAGGTCACGGTTTGATTCCCGGTCAGGGCACTTGCCTGGGTTGCAGGTTCGATCAACAGTGTGGGGTGTGCAGGAGGCAGCTGATCAATGATTCTCTCATCATTGATGTTTCTATCTCCCTCTCCCTCTTCCTTACTCTCTGAAACCAATAAAAATATTTTTAAAAAATAAAATGAAAGGCAACAACTTGATTTCCTTCTTACATCTCGATGAGATCATATTATCTTGGGGAAAGGAATCATGACTGTTGGGTCAGAAATGCTTTGGGAAAGGAGCCCCTTAGGGTTCTGAGTACGGTCAAGGGAAAATGTAGGGCTGGCTTGGGGAAAGGGACAGAGACTGAGGCTGGAGTGCTCCGCAGAGTGATGAGCCTCTCTCCCCTTTGCCACCTCTAGGTCCTTTCCTTTGAAGACCTGGAACTGAAGTTTCATTTTAATCAGATTATGTATTAAATAGACTTTTGCGGACTGGCCCATTAACATATTCTCAAGTATACTTGTATGGACTGGTTCTCAAATAGAAATGACTGCCCCCCCCCTCCCCCGCCCAAGGACTGTGGAGCACCCCACATTCACATCAGCCTCGGCCCAACTGGCCCTTCCCCTGCCAGTGATTTGTGAAGCGACCCTGTAAGATCAGATGAGCTGCATCCACACCAGCACCCGCACTGCACAAAACGGGGATAAATTCCGGATCCTTCCATCATATTGTCAAAAGTGCAGAAATAACAGAAGCAAAATTAGTGAATCACCAAAGGAGTCATCAATAAGAGCTTATTGTGCACACACCAAAAAGACAGTTTGCAAACCAGGAGCACTCGAACCAAAACGTGGAGTGAGGTTCGGGGCCTATTGTTATAAAGCAGCTAATAGGGTGAGAAAGCAGTGACTGCTTATTCCTCACAGTGATTGGCTATGATGTTAGGGTGTGCTGAGATGATAGCGCATTCGTCAGTGGTTACCATATATCAACCTTGGGAAACAGTTCAAGTTTTGCTTATGATTTCCAGGGGCATAAAAGCAAGACATGACCCAGGTCAAGTTAGTCTTACAAAATAAACGCATTCAGTTTGGCTTGTATGACTTTACTGGTTTCATCTGCTCAGGGAATTTTCAAGGTTGGTCTTTGTTTTTTATTTGCACAGCATCAACTCAGATATGAAGTAAGCTCCGTGAGGGTGGAGAGTTTTGTCTGTTTGCTCACTGCCTTGTCCCCAACACCTAAGACAGTGCATGTTGAATGACTGCTGCATACAGGGGCTCTAACAGCGTCCCTGCGCGCTAGTTAGCCATGCAGTCAGATGCACAGATAAAAAGATCACAGAAAACATCTTTATTACTAGAAAGTAACTTTCTTTGTGTATTTGTCTTTTTGGCTGGAGAAGAGGGCTGAGAGGTTGGTTGTGGAGCCAGGAAAGGCATCGATGGCAGAGCCTGGAGTAGAGAAGCTAATCTGGAAGGAGACAGCTGTGGTGATGAAAGGGACCGTGGTTAGGGATGGAAGGGGATGCTGGCCAGAGTGGAGGTTATGCTTGACCTTTGTCCCACAGCACCCAGACAGCTACTTATTTGCTTTGCTAGCAACTGTCACCCAAGAGCGCAGAGGAACACCCGGGTTGGGTTCTTTTTTAATTGTTGCTTAGTGGTTTTTGTTTGTTGTTGTTGTGTTGTTTTTTTAATGATGGTAAGGATGAGGAAGGGAGAGACCTTTAGTTAGTTTTTGTTTTTTTTTTACACTGTCCATTTATCTTTCTGAGGGTATCCTACAAAACATAAACCACATGTGGTTTTCATACCTCAAATCTTAGTGGTTGGTTACTCTCAAACTAGTCAATATTTAAATGTAGTCATGGAGTGGCTTTTACATAAGCCACCAACTGATCATTCTGTTGGAAGGGTTCTGAAACAGAATGAAATGGTCCAAGACTGAAGGGAGCAGCTTCCATAAAGCAGGGAAAGTTACCATTAAGCAAAAGAACAAAACAAAACCAAAACAAAACACACACCCCAATGCTGAAGCTAATCACCCTGTGATCGCACCTGTTCTGATCCTGTTGCCCTGCGCCCCTATTTGGAATTGAGAGAACAACGTGTGTGCATTGGTCCAGTAGGAAGCACTTCCCGTTAGCTTTCCTGTGCCCGAAAGGGTCGCCATTCCATCAGGAGACGACCTGGTAGTGTTTTTCCCACTGTCTGTTTTCAGAGCTGTCAAGGGGGAGGCCGAAAGTTCTTGGAGTTGCAAAGTTAAATGGGAATCTGGGGTAGAACAAATTCTGTTTAGGGGGCAAGCCACTGAGAAAAGCAGGGCCTGCGAAGAAACAGGAGGAAAAAGCACCTTGCACATCTGTGACCATTGGGAAATAAGTAGAGACAAGGTTCCCTCCCAGATTTGTAGGAGAGCAGCTCTTTTGCAGAGCCACCAAACTCCCACTCATGACTTTAAATGGAGCCCAGGGACATGCAGATACCTGCCGAACACTGGAAACAGCGCTCTCAGCCTTGCCTAACCGCATGCCCACTTTTAATAACAATATTTTCTAAAGTCCTCTTCACATACTCCAATGAACCTTCACACATAATTTTCTCCAAAATCCACGTAATTTTTATCTATAATTAAAAAGAGGAATAAGAGGAATTTATATATGTGTATATATATATATATATATATATATATATATATATATATAGTCTAAGCGACCAGCTGACCAACCATCTGACTGGTAGCTATGACATGCACTGACCAAAGAAATTCTGTTTCTTTGTTATGGGGTGGGGCCACGACATTAATAACAAACAGAACTGCCGGAGGATGAGGTCTAGAAATCAGGATTTTAAAAAGATTCCCAGGTGATTCTAATGTGCAACCAAGGTTGAGAACCACTGAGTTAGAGACTCTTACCTCAAATGGCAATGTCTCTTTGGGCACATAATTTTCCAGGAGGGGGGGATCAATTATTGGTAAAATCCAAGCAAAACATAGTATTTCATTTATATGACAGTGGCATTACTGGAAAACTCAAGAACTAATAGTGCTGTAATTACTTTGAGTTTATATGTAAAGTGGAGATGAGCTCTAAGCTCGGATAACCATAAACAGCTTTTCCACGTACACCAATGTCCAACAGGACCTTTGAAGGTCCTGTGGGAAAATTCTTTCCTGAGTAGGGCAGTCAGTACATTGCATGTCGTCGGGCATCCCTGGTCCCCGGGTCTGAATCGCAGCAGGGCCCCCATTGTTACGATACCTACAAATGTCCGGTTCTTATGCAGGGAGGTTGGGTTTGCCTCCCCTAAGCGGCAGCTGCATCAGCCAGGCCTGAAAGTGCAGTCAGGGGTCCCAGGGGAAGTCTCAGGTCCCTGAGCCCTTCCTGCAGTGTTCAGATGGGTGATGTCAGGCCCAGAGGTAGAGCTGTAGAGACCCTTGCTTTCTGAGTAGCCCAGGGAACTGGTTTCATGAGCATATCTGGTTTCATGGTGTCCTCCAGAGGGAGACACCATGTAATTATGTAGTTGGAGAGAAGTCTGAATAAGGAACAGGATGGCTATTGTCCCTGCCCCAGAGATCATTGTAAAGACCCCATTCTGCTTCCTACCTAGTGATCAGCAACCACAAGGAACACGCAGCTATCCGAATGCGAGTAGCTTCTCCCTGTGTGTGTGCACAAGAGTCTACATGGCAGGATGGGAAAATGGGGCTCTCCACCACTTTGCCCCTTGAGTTGTAAGAAACTTCTGTTTCACATGGATTTCCCCTGGGACCACTGGTATTAAATGTTGGTGACCCACTTTGAAATCTTGGCTTTTTAATTAAATTAAGAGATCCTGACACTGGCAAATAGCGCTGCTTGGGAAAGAGAGTTGTTGAATGTGGTGGCAGGTCCCCAAGGAGTCTTCTTCCATGGCTGTCCTGTGTCACGTCACATCAGGAGAAGCAAGAGCCACCCAGGTTTTCATTGTGAGTACGTGTAATGATAATATTATTTCTCAAATGCATAGTGTAGTAAACATACTTACTCTTTTTAATGTAGTGAGTAGAAAATATAGATCTGCACATATGCCTCATTGTATTTCTACTGGACAGTGCTAATCTAGTTGAAGGCTTTTTATCTTTTGTTCTTTGGTTGGTTGGAATTTTGTTTTTTTGCTTTTATTTTTCTTAAGGGATACAAACATGTTTTATTAATGTAAAATGTCTCTATTCATTTGTATGACAAATACCATCCCCTACTTAAAAAAAAAAGACATTTGTCTTTCAATCTGTCAAGCTTAGCTAGAAAATTCATGTGTGTTTTCTTATAATCATATATTGACATGGTATAGAATGCAGGATGCAAAAATCAGTTTAATAAGCCATTAGAAACAATTTCACACATACGCAGAATCTTGGGAAAATGGTTAAATTGGAGATGAACATTAAATGTGGGCAGACAGATATTCCGCACACAGCAATGAACTTAACAGATATGTTTGCAGTGCTTTCTGGTAACCAACTTGCTTTCTGTCCACCTTTAAACACTCAGCTCCAAATCTCCCGGCTCCTGGAGAAGGGCTTTCTCTTTCTGAATTTTCTCCAACTGACTTTTTTCAGCTGTTTTCTAGTTTCTACTTGTTCTTTCAGTTGTTTGATCGCGTTGTTTCTCCTTTAAGCTCTTGATTTTTCGTCTATCTCAGGTTCTCCAGAAGGTGACTGAGAGTATTTTGTGCTGAGGTCTGCAGGAACAGGGGCAGAAAGAGGCGCCAAATCTGTACTCGTGTCACTTCTTGCTTCCTGCTTTTCAGCTCTCTTAGATTCAGGCTTCCTTTGATTTTTAAGGGCTGTTTTTGATAAGGGCTTATCATTTCGGGTTGTGGTTTTATATTCTTTTTTTTTGTTTGCTTCAAGGAAAATGATTTTAAATATAATGTTACATGCAATAAACACCAATTACTTAAGGAAAATAATCTACATATAGTAATATTACATGCAATAAACATTACTATTTGAAGAATAAAAGAATTTTAAGTATAATAATATTACCAAAACTGTACTGACATAGTATGATATCACAAAAGTTGTAGGAAATATTAAAAATCTGCAAATAACAGGATTACTTCTATTATATTCTAGTATGTTTTCCCCCCTCTGGCCCTATTTTTGATCATCAGTTTATGTTGTTCATTATATTCCACAAATGAGTGAGATCATATGATATTTATCTTTCTCCAACTGGGTATTTAGCTTAGCATGATACTTTTAAAGTCTATTTTGTTGGATATAACTATTGCTACTCTAGCTTTTTTTTTTCTTTTCCATTTGCATGGAAAATTTTTTTCCATGTGTCTTTTATTGTGAAGTGGGTCTCTTGCAGACAGCATATAGTTGGATCATGTTTTTGTATCCATTCAGCTATCCTACACCTTTTGATTGTCGCATTTAATCCATTTATATTTAGATTATTATTGAGAGGTACTTACCTATAGCCATTTTAATTCTGTGTGGCTAGGTTTCTCTCTCTGTTTCTTCTCATCAATACCTTACAGCAATCCCTTTACCATTTTTTGTAATGCTAAATTGGGTGATGAACTCCTTTAGCCTTTTTTTTGTCAGAAGCTCTTTATTTGACCGTCTATTTTGAATGATGGCCTTGCTGGATATAGTAATCTTGGTCTCAGATCCTTTCTTTCCATTACCTTGAGTACTCATGCCATTCCCTTCTGGCCTGTAGAGTTTCTGATGAGAAATCAGGTGTCAGCCTTATGGGAACTCCTTTGTAGGTAACAGTTTTCTTTTCTCTTGTTGCCTTTAAGATTCTCTCTTTGTCTTTAATTTTTGGTATTTTAATTATGGTATGTCTGGGCGTGGGTCTGTTCAGGTTCTTCTTCCTTGGGGTTCTCTGTGCCTCCTGAACTTATGTGACTTTTTCCTTTACCAGGTTAGGGAAGTTTTCTACTATTATTTCTTCAAACACCTTCTCTATTCCTTTCTCCCTTTCTGCCTTGTTTGGCACACCTACTATTCTAATATTGTTACATTTCACATTGTCCCACAGCTCCCTTAAGCTTTCCTTCTGTTTTTAAATTGTTTTTTTCTTTTTGGTTCTCTAATTGAGTGATATTTCAACTCTGTCTTCCAATTCACTGATTCGATCCTCAGCTTCCCCTAATCTGTGTGTATTCCTTCCAATGTGTTCTTTATTTGTGTTATGTCATTTTTTATCTCAGACTGTTGTTTTTCATAGTTACTATATATTTTTTCATACTGTTGAGCATTTTTTTACATCATTACTCTGAACTCTGATTCAGATAAATTTCTTATCTCTGCTTCATTTATTTCTTCTTTTGGAGAATTCGCTAGTTCTTTCTTTGGGGGGTTGTTTCTTTGTTTCCTCATTTTGGTTGTCTGTTTGGGTTTGTGACTATGTTTTAAGTAGATCCTCTATACCTCTCAATCTCTAGTGCAGGACAGTGTTAAAGGCTATTTCTGACTAACTGGATCAGACAAAGAGTCAAAGCCTCCAGAGACCACGTCTGTCTACAAACTAATAGGATTCTGACTTGAATTGCCCAAGTGTGGCAAGAGTTTTTGCAACAGGGTGGGGCAGCAGCTTCTGCCTGGAGGCTAATTGTTACTTTTAATCTCTTAAGTGGCCTCTGGGCAAGGCTTTTTCCAATAGGGTGTGTTGACTGTCTTTCCCCCAGGCAAGGCAGATGTCTATGTGGGAAGGATGTCCTCGCTGAGTTAGGGAATGACTCAGCCCTTGAAACTTTGGGTGTCTGCCTTCTGAGCTCTATCCCCCAACTCCCCAGTCCTCGGTTCTGCTTTCACAGCTCCAGTCCACTCACTTCACCTTCCCTCTGCCAGAGCACAAAGTGAGTGGCTCTACAGGGAATTTTTGTGTGTTGGCCCTTTATGAGGGTGCCTGAACTTTCAACTGCCACTCCCTGGCACACAGCACCCCTAAGACTGCCAAGCCCCCTGCTGGGCTAAAGGACTTACCTGCTTTCCTCCTTCTGGAAATGTTCCCATTAACTTAACCTTCTCAAGAAGGTTCGAGTCTAGTCTTGGCATTTGTTACAGGGAAAAATCTTAAGCTCTTAAGGGAATCTTATGTTTTGGTAGAACTTTTAGAAGTTATTGGGTTTGGTTTTTTTAATGCAACAACCAATATTAATTGAGCACCTACCAGGTATCAGACACTGGTCTAGATGCTGAGGCAATAACAGGAAAGAGGGTCCCAGCTCTCATGGAGCTTGAATTCCAGTAGGAAAAGAGGTACAAATAAATAAACCATTAAATGAATGGTAAAAATGTCAAGTGGTGACATGTACTATGCATAAAGGAAAACAGGAGCAGAGATGGGCATGAGTGAGTTCATTTTTGCTGAGAACTGAAGAATGAGAAGGAACCAAGTGGTGAGCTTACCTGCTGAGAGGGCTTACTAGTGTGAGACCTCAGGATGCAAACGAAATAGGTGCATTTAACAGAAGGGGCTCCAGGCATCCTAAAACTACTGCCCGAGGGCCACATGCCAGTTTTGCCATCATGTTTTTTTTATTTCAAAATAAGATGTGTGCAGTGTGCATAGGAATTTGTTCATAGTTGGGTTTTTTTGTGTTTTTTTTTAACTATAGTCCGGCCCTCCAACGGTCTGAGGGACAGTGAACTGGCCTCTGTTTAGAAAGTTTGAGGATCGCTGGGCTAGACGATAAATTAGCAAGGGGGAGGTTACTTGAGATGAGGTCAGAGGACTAGGGAGGAGCCAGATATTGTGGGCCTTTTTGAGTCTAGGTGGAAAGATTAGACTTTTTAAGTGAAATGAGAAACCACTGGAGGATTTTAATCGGGGGAGAAACATTATCAGATTTAGGTCCTATGGGGGCCTGGTAGACACCATAAATGTGTCCAAAGTTGATTGTATTTACAAGCTTTCATTAAAGATGAAATAAACCCAAACTCTAGACAACTACTCCCTTGCATGTCTCAGCGGCTCCAGCCTTCTCAGTGACATACTCCCTTCTAGTTGAGCTGTCCCTGGTGGATAAGACTAGCCATGAGCTCCTCTGCATGGTGTGTGTGTGTGTGTGGGGGGGGGGGTGTTCACTTCAAGAACTTAAAAATAATTCTCAAAATACATAGAGAAATCATCTTATTGCGCATGTTCTCTTTTTAGACTCAACTATAGTTAGACTTCCCCATAGGTTCACTCAGGCGTTTACTTGGTAGTTAGTAGAGGGGAAAGCAGATGAGAGCAGGCCTCCACCTCTGCCCCACCCCATGCCTGCATGCCTTATTCACATAGTGAGTGTCCCTGGGACTCCAGGCCCTGTGTTAGGCAGGAGGGATACAGTCATACCTTCAAGAGGCTCCAGGTAAAGTAGAAGATTCTCAGTCATAATCCTTCAATGCTCTGTGCTCAGGAATTCTGCCATGGCGTGGCATCATGATAACTCTGCTTGTGCAGCTGGGCTCATGTCTCAAAGAGTTTAGAGTCTGAAAGAACCTTAGACATCAGCTATGCTGGTATTCCTCAGTAGGAGCATTTCCTCAGTAGAAGCATTCCCAGTGTTTTGGATGAGACTGTCCTAAGCATCATAGGAAATTTTTTTGCATTCCTGGCTCTGCCCATGAATCCTACTGACATAAGCCCCTATTTTATGTAGGGGAATGGGGACAGGAGTCCTGTGGATCCAAACTGTCCAGTGGTCAGGAAAAATGCTACTGATAATCTTGCTTACATTTTGGCTCCAAATACCATTCCAACCCACTGTCCCCCACTCCCAAGTGAAAATGCCACCACACATTTCCAACAGCCTCCTAAACTGAGAACCACGGCTCTACCCAGCTCTATCAGAATGTTAGGCAACTTGTCTTTCCATGCCGTTTTTCTCAGAACCCAGCAAAATCAAGACCCAAAGTTCAAGTTTTACAACAAGATTAGTTACTGAAATATGCTTCTGTTTTTCATTCTTTCAACCGATACTATTTTATCAGAGTTATATGGTATGTGTTGAGAACATTAAATTCAGATGGATCTAGAAAAAAATGTGAGCATTTTCAGATTATTTAAACATACAAGGTTTTGGTATAATATTTTCTACCTCCGTTCCAATGCCCATCCACCTCTTAGAGTCCTTTAATGAGAAGCTTGTCTTTCCTTCTCTGTTCATTATCTCTGTGCTTTTGTCCAGCGTCTCCTGGGAGAGGTATTATTACCCCATTAAATATGAAGGACAGAAACAAAACATGGTGGCATAGAAAGCTCTGGATCTTCATACGGCCTGAGCTGTGTATCGTGTATCCTGACTTGGGCACCAAATCACCTGTCAAAACGCAATTGCTTTCATACGCCTGCCCAGCTCTCGTCACCGGCGTTTGTGACTTTGTCCCTATACACTTGAATGCTCTGGAGATGGGGATGAATCATTTGTCCTAATTATTGGTGCATTTGAGAGCTTTCAATTCGTGAGTGACTCTTTTCCTTAGTACTAAATGGTATAGTTAACATCGAGAGTGATTCTTTCCAATGGAATTTTCCTGGAGGAATCTTGGATTCTGTGAACAATTATTTTTGTGGAGGTATCTGGAATAAAGTTGGGCTGTTAACTAGATGGACGTTCTGATTTCCTCCTCTTACTGTGCCAAGCAGGTATGTTACACCTTGTGGGAAGGAGAAACATTTCCTATCCTTTTAGTTTAGTTTGTGTGTTGTTGTTGGGTTTTTTTTTGTTTGTTTGTTTGTTTGTTTTTGCTTGCTTGCTTCTTAAGTAAAACCAATCTAGTTTCTTTTTCTGCAGCAAAGGAGGAAGGAACAAACAGCAAATTAATCATACAGGAAGCGAATAACCACAGAAGAACGTATCTGCCTCTGACTCAGTATGTCACATTTAATAAGAGGCCAGAGCGTGTCCAAAATGGCTGTCCAAAAACGACCCCGCACTTGCCTTAGAAGATGATGCCTTTTTCAGGGACCGTTTCTCTCGGGGTTCATCTCTCCCTTGCTCTCTGTCTGCCTGTGTCCCTGATCATGCCTTCCTACAGTATCCATTAACGGTAAGAAAAATATATTTAAATGTGTGTTCTTTATCAGCTAGAGGGGAGAACTAAATGGCTTTTGTTGGGCCGTAGTATGTCGAGAGAAAGCTCAATTATTCAATGGAAGACCACGTGGTCTGTTCGTTTTGCCAGCTTCACTGCTATGGTGATTGCAGGTGATTCATAATTTGTGTTTAGAGCCAAAATGTAAGCAAGATTATCAGTAGCATTTTTCCTGACCCCTGGACTGTTTGATCCATAAGCCTCCCCCCCCACCCCCCACCCCGCCTGCTCCCCTTCCCTGATTAAAACGGGGGCTTATGTCAGTCAGGAAGTGTAACTTTTCCGCGTATGGGGCAGTACGGTTGCCTTTGAACTGTGTTTTGGCCAGCAACAGCAAATGTTTTTAAAGTAAAGGGAGTCACTGGAAACTTCAAAGGAAAGCACCAGGGAACTAAACTGCTGTTATTCTACTGCAACAGACAGACATTACTTAAGCACAAATCCTAAATGAAACCATTTCTAAGCCGTCTTTAGAGAAGACAATTCCTCTTTAGAATCATTCAGCATCTTACCAGTGCAAGCCATGCACAACCACTATTGTTAATCCAATTCCATAGCTTTCACTATAACTATTTACATTTAATATGATTAATATTTTGGCATAAAATATTGTAGTTTTAAATTTTTAAGCCTAGTATCCAGAGACCTACAGAGCAAGACTGAGGAAATTTGAGGATATCAAAAAAGTTTTTTTTCCCTTTTGGGGCATGTATGAAAAAGCAACTTGACATTTACATTCCTCCCCGCCCCCTCATGAAGCAATAGAAAATAAAAGTTTAAGATATTAAGAGGGCGCATGCCAATTTAATCGATAAGTACAAGTTCTTTTAAATAATCCAATGGTCTGAGTAGGGTATACAGTAGGAAACAGGGAAGTGGTCAAATGAAAAGGCTGCAGGAAGATTCTAATTCAGAAAAGTAGGACAGCTGGATAGAGAGAAAGAAAGGACGAGGAGAAGCCTGGGAAAGGTTTTGAGGTCAATTTGTGTGGGAAAATACCCTCACTATTCACTTAGATGGGGGGGGTCTTAAGCATCATATGTTAACTTCATGAAGCTATCTAGCTTCTGAACTGGAACATCATCTAGTTAAAACTCTTTTGTAGTCTGAAGAGATTAGACAATTCTAATGCTCTTTGAAAAGTTCCCTCGTGGGTCACAGCTCTTCAATTACTCCAATATCTAAACCTTTAAATACTGTGAATGAATTGCATTACTTGGAGAAATCCCCATGAAAATCATCCCTCGGGGCCAGCAGCAAATTCACCCTGATCACTGGTGAAATCAGTTCTAATTCTGGCCTCTACGTTGGAAGTTCCCCACCCCATGCTAAAACATAAGAGGAATGAGCTACCCAATTCCTGGACTTTTCAGTTTTATGCCCTTTTGAAGGCTTACCATCTCGTGAACACGTCATTTACTTTGGAAGTTTCTGGCTGCTTGCGATTTGACTCATTTTTGTTTCACCAAATTTTCATACATTTACTTCTTGTTGGAAGGAGCATTTCCCTTCCCTGGCATAAGTACCTCCGTCTGTATTTTGCAGCCCTCACTCCTGAAATTTAAAACTGAAAATAATACTAGAATGAGGAATGCTTTAATTAGTATGCTTTTCTGAGAAAATTAAAATTTTATGCACACCTCTCTTCACCACTCATTTGTAATGCAGAGGTTTACAAAGATATGGACATGTGGAGTAAGGTTTAAACCAGCTTGTGTTTCCTCTTTCTCATCGTAAAATAGGGGGGAAACAGTAATATTTATTGAGCTCTTTCCTATGTGTTAGGCTCTTTACTTTCACTTATTTTATTTATTAAAAATGGCTAAAGTTATTCAGCACTTGCCTCGTTTAATAACCCTATTTCATAAGTGGCATTTTCCCCATTTTATTGTGGGAACTAGACTCAGAGAGGCTAAGTAATTGCCCAAGGCCACCTGACTACTAAGTGTGGAGGAAGTGTTCTGTAATTTAAAGAACTTTTTTCCTAAGTGCAGTTTAGAGACAACATCAGATGCCCTTTTCCAGGCCTGGAGTCTGAGATTATACAAATGCTTCGTTTTAAATGTCACAGCAACAGTAAATAGCTTTAAAGTGAATAAGACATTTTTCTTTCTAGGTCTTTGACCTTTGCAGAAGTAAGTTTGGTAACATTTCTAATTTATATAAGAAGGCTCCACCCTTTCTTTTAAAAATTATTTAAAAAAGAAACATCCTCAAGACAAAAAAAGGCCCCACTTTCAAAAATAAAATGAATAAAATACATCAAGTGTGTTGACATATATGCAATGTGTGTGTTTGTGTGTGTGCATGCATGTGTATGAATCGTGTGAGTGAGTGTGCGTGTATGGATGTGTGTGTAGTGGAGAACAAGGGTAGATCTTAATTCCATGACAAAACTAAAGATGGTGCTGAGGATTTAGGAAAATGTTAGCTTTGAGATTTGAGCCCCTTAAGGGGAATGGTTGGCAGAGATGGGAGTTAGTGGGAGGGAATCAATGCTGTTTAGTTATGTGGATAAAGTAGAACAGGGTTTCCCTTCCCTTCCCCACAATTAAACAACAGGTAGGTGGGTCATTCAACTTACTTTCATTTTCTCACTTTTGAAAAGGCTTGATGTCCATGAATTTACATTAGTTTCTAAATTAAACATATATGACAGCAGGTTAAAAAAAATAATTTTGCTTCATAGCAGCCTTTATTTTCCTAGCAGTTACTCTTACCGTAAAATTGTGAGTTGGCGTTGTACTAATTGCAATAACATTGTAGATGTTCCAAAATGTCTTCTGAAAAATGGTTTTCCCCCTCCCAAAATTAATCGATTCTTTATCTAAATAAATTCTAAAAGAAGAATTAATAAAATAGCCAAGGTCCCTCTAACCCAGCGGTTCTCAACCTGTGGGTCATGACCCCTTTGGGGGTCAACCAATCCTTTCATAGGGGTCGCCTAAATACATCCTGCATATCAGATATTTACATTATGATTCATAACAGTAGCCAAATTACAGTTATGAAGTAGCAACGAAAATAATTTTATGGTTGGGGGTCACCACAACATGAGGAACTGTATTAAAGGGTCTGGGTGTCAGAAAGGTTGAGTCTAACCCTTAGGCAAAAACTATTACTGTTGAGAAAACAGCCCATAAGCACAATTAACTTAAGCTGTCATCTGAAGTCATGTTCAACTGAGAAAGGAGCAAGTGCATTTTGAGAAATGAGGGGTTTCATGTACAGAAAGCTTGTATTCCACATTCAGCTCAGACAAGAATAACAGCAACACCTAACTAAGTGAGGCTGTCGCTCTGCTTATCATAAAGCAACCCTTGCTTCTCTTCTCCACCTTCTGCTTCCTCTTGGACTGAGCAGCCTTTTCTGTCTTTCCTCTTGTATTGATTGCCTCATTGCCTGCAGCCCTCTAAGCTTGGGCTTGAGAAGAGGAAGAGTAATAATAGTAGAAACAAACTTTATGCAAAGATGTTCAATTTTCTAAAATGGCCAAAGGACATGCAGGGTTGGTGGGGGTGCGGGTTGGGGCACAGAGATGTTGCACTGTGACTGGTGTCGTCAAACAGAAACTACAGGCGACTGCAGCTGTGAAAAGATTGTGCTAAAGAAACAGGATGGCTGTGGTTTGCTGTGAGCATCAATTTTCCTGTTGAGCATTTTTACAGGAAGTTGAAGAACAAAGCCAACTTCACCTTAATTTGTACTAATGGTTTTCAGATCTTAAACACATCCCACTAAGTTTGCATCATGGAGGAGCCTCTAAAGAACAGAGCCAAGAATAATTGGGTAGAAATCCCAAAACTACTAGCTTTTTAAAATTCAGGATTTTAGCAGCAGTTTGAGTTTGCTAAATGGCTTTCTTTTTCCATTGTAACTTGGAGTGGATTCATTGCCTTTATAATGAATGTCTCTGAAATCTTTTCTTATGCTTGTAAGAAATCAATATAAATTTAAGAGCCTTTTCTTATTAAAACATTGTTGAGTTATACTAGTATGTATTATAAAGTTCTTTCTATTAGTATTTATTGCTAAACTAATTGTGTGTGTATAGATAGATAGATAGATAGATAGATAGATAGATAGATATGTGTAGGGATATGTGTGTGTGTGTGTGTGTGTGTGTGTGTGTGTGTGTGTGTCCGTCTGTGTATTTGTAAGCTAGAAGGATATAAATCAAAGTGTTAACAAAAATTACTTGGGTATTATTAACCCCAAATCTCTTCACCTAAAATTTAATTATTATCAAATCCTTCCTTCAGTGGTTAAATGCCTATTGTGTTTTATTTTCATCTTTGTGTATTTTTGTGTCTGTTGATTTCTAAATGAATAAATGCTACTTTTAGAAGAAGAAAAATCAATCTGAAGAAGTCAAGAGAATGTGAGAAATACATACATAAAAATACTTTAAGAACATTGTATATAAAGTAAAATATAAATGAATATAAATACAGATAAGGTACATAATAAAAAGTGATGAGAGCAAGAGAGCATTTGAACGTTTGGATCTGTCCAGTTGTATTATTTTCTATTATAGCCACTCCACCCCAAACCCCACACACAAAGAGTATTTGAATAAAATACTCAATTGAGTCAACCTTTTTGAAAAGAAAGATTAATTATCTCCTATTTGTAGAATAGTATTTAAGTGACTCAGCAGTATTTATATAGCAAAATGCTTTATATTTTTGAATAATACAAAATGGTGATAAAACATAACTGGATAAACCTACTTCTTATGGTCTCGAATAGAACATGGCTGATTCAACAACCCCTTCTCCCACTCCCCCCTTAACCGCTCCTCCCAGACACGCACACTTGGGATAGAGGCAGTCTTCTGAGGATTATCAGGAGTTTTCATTGGACAGTGTTGGAAATCTCTCCCCTCTTCATGCCATTTTGTAGTGTGAGCCTCACATGGCATGATCTAGAATGAATTTAAAGTTGGCTCTGTTAAAGGGTGAGGAATCTTTCTCACAAGAGTTCCTCATAACCAGTAGCACATATTTAAGAAATGACTCTGGGCCGCAAGATGCCCTGGCTGGTCTAGGCTGTCTGTGATGCTGTCTAGTGTGAATCCATAATGCTGGCCTAATGGCATTATAGTAAAACCAACAAAGTCAACCATTTCGTTCACAGAACTAGGCAGTTCCAGGGTTTCTAAATAGTGATGCATGTTGCGTGTGTATGTGCATGCATGTGTGTAGGCAACAAAGAAAAACCAACTAATGAATTTTTTAATTTATACAAAATATTCTGCTCTGTTCTCTCAATCCATAGAACCAATCCCTTTATAAACGTTTTATTAGTAGATCCCTCTCCTCACTTCAAAAGCTTTTCACCTAAAATGTGATGATTTTTGAATGACGTATTCAACTATTAAATAAAACTTTTGCCAACTCTCACATACCTAGGGTTTGGGATAATTTTTTTTTAAATATATATCTTTAATGTATGACAATCGAGAGATATTTTGGGGTAAAAAAAAAAGCAATTGATGGATATTTTACTCAAAAGCTATTATTTTGTAGTTTCCACAATGGATAATAGACAAGTATTGTTAAAACTGTGCTTATTCGTTTGCTAGGACTCCATAACCTCCGACTGGGTAGCTCAAACAGCAGAATTTTATTATCTCTAGAGGTTAGAAGTCCAAGATCAAGGCGCCAACAGGTCTGGTTTTTCCCGAGGACTCTCTTCTTAGCCACCTTCTCCCTGTGTCCTCACATGGCCTTTTCTTTATGCTCATGCATCCCTAGTGTCCCTTCCTCTTCTTATAAGGATCCCAGTCATATTAGATTAGGGCCCACCCTAGTGGTCTTATTGTAACCTAATCTCAAAGAGCTGATTCTGATGCAAGAGAGAGGCCTTGCCCTGGTCCTTTCCCTGTTTGAGGACTCCTCCTGGCCCAGGACAGGGCTGCCTTTCCTACTCTGCTCCCCTCTCCCAATGGAGGAACCACACATACAAGGCCCAGTCTTCAGGCTGCCTCAGTCCCACCCAGGAAGCTCTCACCACATAGGACCTCAGCCAAGTCGCCAGTTTGGTCCCACCTCTACCAGGAGCTTGAGCAGCACTCACACCAGCAGGGCTTATGCTCACCCTCAAGGAAGATAGTTCTAGACCCGCCTGTGGATTGATTACCCTACCAGACATGCTGAGAGCTTCCTGTGCACCATTTCATTTCATCCTCACAGTAACCCCCATTTAACAAGTGGGAAAGGGAGGCTCAGACAGGTTAGAATCTTATCTCAGGTTATGAGGTAGCAGAACAAAGATTCAAAATCATATTCTCCTGACTCAGGTCTCATGTTCTCACAGGAATTCTAGCCCTTCTCATGGCCACAGATCACACTAGTGTCTGATAAAGCCCAAAGGACTCCCTCCTGGACTGTTGTAAAATGCATAAAACAAAATACAGAGCATTACTAAGGAAACTAGTTATACTGAAATATGTACAAGATCTAAACAGGGCAGGGCAATCATTTCACGAGAGATCTGCAACTGTTGTAATATGGTGTGAAAATCTATTGGTGAAAAAGTTTGAGGTACAGTGACGTGTGGCTTACATTCACAATGGAAGGAAATATAATTTTTGTTAGAGCTTAGGGGAAGTAAATATGTCCTCTTCCTCATCCATGTTCATGAGCCCCTGAATTTAATCCACAGACCCTGTAGGTGTAAGGACCCAGGTTAGGAATGCCTGGCCTGTTAGGATCCAGGCTGCTTTGAGGCCCTTCAGTAAGGCCCAGTTCTGGTTCTGATACGGGCTGACTCCTTGAGAGGCGGGAAGCCAGGGCTTTCCCAAGGCCTTGGGTTCTGCTCCACTAGCAAAGTCAGGAACTTCCAGGAAAGCAAGTCTGTGAGTAATGCTAGCAAGCCCCTCTGACACAGCCGATTCTTTGCCCAAATCTCAGAATGCACAAGGGCTGATGCTGGGAGCTCTTGGCCAATGGCCAGCACGTGGTCTATTTGTTTGACACCTGGCTCTTCTGCTCAACACATGTTTAACGAGAATCTACTTTGTGCCAGGTATTAGGGAGCCCTGGTGGAGGTCACAGTCCAGTGGGAAGACAGCCAAGAAATGTGCCTGGTGGTGGCCGGGCATGGGTAACATGAGATTGGTCTTCTTTGACCCACGTGGTGAGGTAGCAGGATTGAGTCTGAGGTTTCTTGCAAACCTGGACAAATCCAGACAAGTAGCTGTTCAGCTTGGAAGGAACAGAGACATGGCAGCCTCTGTAATCCCCTGTCAGCATTGAGGAGGAAGAGGGAGGGGTTTATCTGGAGGAGAGTGAGAAATTGGGGGCAAAGCAGCAGCAGTGAAGAGAACAGACTACAGTTGACCCTTGAACAACCCAGGCTTGGACCACACAGGTCCATTTTTATGCAAATTTTTTCAATAAATGTATTTGTTGAATGTAAATGTATTTACCCTTCCTTATGACTTTCTTAATAACACTTTCTCTTCTCTAGCTTTCTTTAATATAAGAATATGTATGCAATATGTAATACATATCCTATATAATAAAAGCCTAATATGCAAATTGACCAAATGGCGGAACAACCCATCTCTATGATGTGCTCTGACCATCAGGGGGCAGATGCTCCATGCAGGAGCTGCCCCTAGCCTGTAGGCCCCAGGCCAGCTAAGGCGGGTGCCAGAGGAGGCCCCCACCCCGATTGTCCTGCTAGTCACCCCACAGATCGGCCCTAATTACCAGCCAGGCCTAGGGACCATACCCGTGCATGAATTTTGTGCACTAGGCCTCTAGTAACATATATGTGTTAATTGACTTATTAGTAAAGTTTCCAGCTGACTTTAGGCTATTAGCAGTTCAGTTTGGGGGGAGTCAAAAGTTATGTATGGGGTCAGCTGTGAGGGGCCAGCACCCTTAGCCCCTCATGTTGTTCAGTGTACTCATATCTGCATCCCCTCAGAAAGGTGAGGGTATCACCCGTAGGTCTTCCCTCTCCCTGTGTCTGAGGTGGCCAGGAGGGGAAGGCTGAACTTCAGTGGTTCAGGGGTTTATTTGTAAGTTAGTTAGTGCACAGTCAGAACCACAATTATAATAGAAAATTGTTAATTAATTAAAGGGAACTTGGAGGGTGGAGCCCTCTGAAAGGGTCCCTCTACCACAGTCTGGCCCCTAAGATGTACAGAACAGAAGTTCAGTTTCATCTTTGCAACCAGAGACTGACTCATGAGAACCAAACCCATAAGCAGTTACTGGTGGTTGACCAGAATCCATCCTTCTCAGTATTAGGATAACAGGATGGCAGGTTAGTTGGTGAACATGGGATCTGACACAATAAATTCACATGCTAAGGGGCATTTCATCCACCAAGCCCATCTCTGTTCCACAGAGCCCTCCTCTCGGGCCTCTGGGTGGTCCCGTCCCCACCGCCTCCTTACTGAGCCGCTTTCTCCGGCTGTGATACTATTGCTTTGGCTACAGCATCTCTCACAGTCAGCTGGACCTGAATCCAACTTCAGTTTCTGCCCTTCCTCCTGGTCCTAGGACATGTCTGACTCTGCAGCCTCCAAAGGTGCCTTCAGTAGCCAGGAACCCCCTTTACAGACTTAACACGGGCGTCAGTCCGAGTACACTGCCTGCTTACAGTAGCCCCCCGCGTGCCTAGTTGGTGTCATGCTGAAAACCAATTTAAGGAACACATGTTAGAAGAACACTTGTCTGAGTCTCTTATTGAAAAACAGACTCTGACCTAGTTTACCTGTGAGCCGTAGCACTAGTTAGCTAGCCCTGTACCCTACTTTAAAATGCTTATCTAAGAAGAGCAGGGTTGGAAGTACTTGATTTGAATGGATTGCGTGGGTCTTTTAGTGAGTTGCTTAATTTCTCTACATTTCTCAGTGTCTTCTGTAAAGCTAGCAGAATCATGCCAGTTTGCGATGTCTGTAAAAGTTAGAGACGATGTGGGTCCCACTGACCGTCAGTTAGTTATGAGAGCTGCTCCGGGTGCTATGGAGTTTTTCATTTCCTTCTCTAGAAGGCCCGCTCAGAACAGAACTACCCGACTGTCCTCATTCCTTTCTCCCCGCAGCTTTGACAAGTCCAGCCACGTCCTTTTAGCTTTTCCTCCCGTTTCTGTGCACAGAAAGCAAGTCACCCAGCAATACTGTAATATGGCGACTTTCAACCTTTTATTCTCCTGGTTCACATAAACCAGTTACTAAAATTCCGTGGCACGCCAAAAAATATATTTTATTCTTTGCCGATCTAACAAAAAAATTGCTATAATTTTGATTCATTCACACCGGATAGCTATTGTGTTAGCTGTTGTCATTTTTTATTTGTCAATCGAAGGGAAAGGAGGTCAGTGCCCTTGACTAGTCAGGCGTTGCGTGTTTTAAACATTCCTGCGACACACCAGTTGAAAAATCACCGCTTTCATAGAATGTGTTTTTTTGAGGTGTATGTTTTCCACATTCATTATTAGCGGTTGAGCTCAATTTAAATTCTAAGAAATTGTGTTCTGCAATTAAGAGACTATTGAGAATGAACGAAAGATACTTCTGCTGTGGAAACTGGGGACACACGTTCCATAGAAACAGTGTTAATGCAAGTGGTCAGGGTCCCAGGCTGCCCACTGGTTTAAAGCCCAAACTCTGCAATCAGGCTTCTCAAATGCTGCAGCAAATTCAGCTTCAGGGAAAGGGCAGAATCTTGATGATTCTAACAGCTCTGAGTGATGCCCATGGTGCTGCTTGGAGACCCCACTTAGAGCAGCTGCAAGGACTGGGTGGCAAAAGTTGGGATTGCTTAGGGTGAGAAAGTGGGCGAGGCGCTGCTGGGGCTGGGACCTGGGGAGATGAGACCCAGGGATGGGACTCCGAGGATGAAGGGAGACAGGATTGTGGCTGGTGTAACTCCTAGGGTTTTCTCACTGCTGTTTCTCCAGTCCCCGGTGTCTGCCTGCTGCCCCCTTCATCACTGCTACCCACCAGGGTTTCCCTAAACTCTCCCACTCAGCCGCCGAGCCTGGCCTGCCTTTATCCCGGGCAATCACACTATGCACAGAGCTTTCCCAATGTAGCCCATTTCTAGTAAACAGCCCAGGGGTCATAGGTTTAAGCCCAGATTGATATATATATATATATATTATTTCAGAGAGAGGAAGGGGGAGGGAGAGAGGGAGAGAAACATCAATGATGAGAATCATTGATCGACTGCCTCCTACTGGGGATCTAGCCCACAACCTGGGCAAGTACCCTGACTGGGAATCGAACCATGATCTCCTGGCTCATAAGTCAACACTCAACCACTGAGCCACATCGGCCAGGCAAGCCCCTAGCCTTTTCCCCTCTTTTCCCCCCACTTAGATCCTACAAGGACATGGCAAGGCATACAAAGATAGAAATGGGGCCTCCTCTCCCATCATTTTACCTGCCTACCTTACCTTATCACTGTCTCCTTTCCCCAGAAGACTAAGAACTATGAGGGCAAGAGCATAAACAGATTTGTCTTTGCATTCCTGCAGTGTGTCCTCAGACCCAGGTGAATGTCAGAATCTGCACAGAAAAGAACACAGCAGGTGTAGGACTGAGGGGCAGAGGGGGTGCAAGAAAGGGTTTTGTACGGGCCAAGGGCCTAAAAAGACATCTTTCAAAAGAGGACAGAAGGAAGGCCAAGAGACATATGAAACATACTCAAAGTCAGTAATCATCCGAGAGATGCAAATCAACACAACAATGAGGTACCATCTCACACCGGTCAGAATGGCTATCATCAACAAATCAACAAATGACAAGTGCTGGAGAGGATGCGGAGAAAAAGGAACCCTCGTGCACTGCTGGTGGGAATGCAGAGTGGTGCAGCCACTGTGGAGAACAGTATGGAGTTTCCTTAAAAATTAAAAATGGAATTTCAATTTGACCAGTGATCCCACTTCTAGGAATATATCCCAAGAAAACAGAAACACCAATCAGAAAGGATATACTAGTATACACCCCATATGTTCATAGCAGCACAATTCACCATAGCTAGGATTTGGAAACAGCCTAAGTGCCCATCAGCAGATGAGTGGATTAGAAAACTGTGGTACATCTACACAATGGAATACTATGCTGCTATAAAAAAGAAGGAATTCTTACCATTTGCAACATCATGGATGGAACTGGAGAGCATTATGCTAAGCAAATGAAAGAAAAATATCTCATGATTTCACTCATTTGTGGAATATAATGAACAACATAAACTGATGAACAAAAATAGAACCAGAGCCATAGAAACATCAAACAGATTGTCCAACCTATGAGGGAAGGCAGGGGGTGAGGGGGTAAGAGGTCAACCAAAGGACTTGTATGCGTGCATATGAGCATAACCAATGGGCACAGACAGGAGGAGGAAGAGTGAGGGCATGTGTTGGGGGCAGCCGGGGAGAGGTAATAAAGGGGAAAAGAGACTTATGTAATACTTTAAACAATAAAGAATTTTTTAGATTCTGATGCATGCTAAAGTAAGAATTGCTGCTTTCTGAGAAACAAGATGGCGGCATAGGGTAGACTCCGTAAATGCAGCCGTGAACAACTATTTCAGAAAAACCATGAAAAGAACACACAGACACCACTCGCACCCACAGGAAGGCTGGCTGAGTGAAAATCTTACAACTAGAGAAGAGTCTGAGACTCAGAGGAGCAGCGGAAGCAAAGTACAGAGGTACGAAGGTGCGCGCACGGGGCTCGGGGAAGGGCTGGCGCCGGGAGACGCGGTTCTTTTCCAAAACGGAGAGAGCCACAAGTCCCCAGCGGCTCTGAACTCCAGTTCCAAGCGAGTTTCTGAGGACCCAGACACCCAGAGAAGGGGGACTGACTGGCACCAGGAGGAAATTCAAAACGGGTTTCTCTCAGCGTTGCTTGCAGCAATTATCGTGGGACACAGAGACCTGGTGTCTCTCAGCGCAGGGCTGAAAAGCGCCATAGCTATTTGCTCCGCCCTGCCCTGCAAACTCCC
>PVJC01017395.1:18727-32660 GCA_004026665.1 Murina feae | reverse complement strand
TTTTAAAAGGATCACTTAGAGGGGCTTAGGTAGAAGCAGGGAGATCAGTTTGGAGGCTCTTGCAGTAACTCAGGCAAGAGGGAGGTGGGCTTGAGTCAGAGAGAAGATCAAATGTCAAATTGATTGGAATTACAAATATTTATTTTAAAAATATTTTTTTTAAAGCAAACAAATTCATGAGGTTGTTTGATTTTGGGTTTAAAGGTATTTTTTACTGTTTCCTTCTTGCATACTTTGATTAGTGAGCCTGTGTTTAAAGCCCCTTTCTACCATTAATTTTCATACTTAACCACTGTAGCAGTTGTTGGATCTAAATAAAGTTTTTCTTTTTGCTTTTTATCATGTTTTATTTATAGTTAAAGTTAAGATTATTTTTCCATCTTCTCCCCCCCCCCCCCCCCACCCCATGCTTTAATCCTATCTGGCTTCTAAATCAGAATTATTTGAAGCAAAGAATTCCTGCTGACATTTGGATTTACGCAGTGGGGTATATAGCAACAGTAGTGAAACCTTCCTTCCTTTCCATGCCAAGTAGTGTTTAGCAATAATATATGGTGATCCGTGAGTAGTCTGTTAAAAAGAAACACACTGAAATTCATTTCTTTGATTTGTTATTTTGAAAAGGATTCATTTATAATTCTAAATCTAACCTGTTATTTTGTAGGAGAATCTAGTCTACAAATAGAAACTTCACTAACTTCCCTTTCATTAAGGCCATACCACAGATTTGGCTATCTACTAGTATATCATAACATAATATAAATGAATATTTGATTTGTAAAGATTTCTACATCTCATTGTTTCATTTATTTCATTGAAAGACGAATATTTTACTATACCAGTCCTCAAAAGAAAATTTCTTGTGTGTTATTTTTGGCTTTGTCAAACACAATTTATGTAGGCTTTATAATCAATGCTGATAACAAAAGAAGATATTAGATTGAGAAAGGACATTCTTTGTATAAAAATTTCATGGTCACTTATAAGGCAAAGCCATAAAACCATTACCTAATCTAATCTAGTAAGATATGCTAACTAGCCCTTCTATATTATTTGTTTTAATAGCAACTGGATGGGCTAGAGCTTGGAGGTGCATATGACATGAATACCTAAAACAGTTTAGAATAAATTTTCTTTTCTTCCTGCCTTGTGCTATCTTCCTTGATCCATATTCGCCTTTATCTACATATCTACTCTTCACTCATTAAAATTCTAATTTTATAAGAACCATTGCTATTGTTTGTTGGATGTGTGTAATGAGATTATGATAAGAATGGTTAACATCTATCTCTTTCAACATTTATGTAGTTCAGGTAATCTGTGCAAAACTGACATTTCAATAGCTATATCAACTGTAGATCTCTTTGTCAGCATTTGCTGCCTTAACAATATTAAGTTTTTCAATCCATGATTATAGGATGTCTTTCCATTTATTGATATTCTTTCATTTCAGCATTTTTTTGCATTTTATTGATTAAATAAATGTACTTCTAAGTATTAATTCTTGATGTTTAAAAATTTGTATTTACTGATTTTTGAGAGAGAAAGGTCAATTTGTCATTCCACTTATTTATGCATTCATTTCTGGTGTACAGAAATACCAGTGATTTTTATGTGTTGATCATGTAATATGCATTTTTGCTAAAAGTATTTATTAGCTCTAATGACACAGCTGTATATTTAATCTGTTGTTATATACTGTTTTGGCTGAAGAAAATCAGAAAATATGAAGAACGGGTACAGGTTTTCCTATTGGGGTGCTGAAAATGTTCTGAAAATAGTGGTTATGGTTGTGAATGTACTAAATGTTACTGAACTGTACACTTTAAAATGGTTAAAATGGTACATTATACATCATATGTATGTTACTACAATTGTTAAAAAAAGAAAATAAATGTCTTTTATTGAGCCAGATATTGAAAAGAGATTTATGTTTGAGGACATATATTTTTCATAAATAAATTATTTACATTAACATGAAATGGGTTTATTTTTAACTGAATTAATAAATACACATCTTAAATTGTCATTTGTTTTTAATTTTTAATATTGTAAATATTGATAGCTAGAAGTAATCAAAGCTTGAGTCTTCAATCTTTAAGAGAATGAAAGAATCCTGACTCTAAAATGGTTGAGATCCACAAAGCTGTTCCATAGAGTGTAGCCTTAAAATTATCTAAGCCAAGTTATTGTATGAGTTTGATGGTACAAAGATTTTATAATATGTCTGCTGTGAATCTAAATGTTAGAGATTAAAGCATATTTAGAAAAAAATCTTCTGATCATATTAGCTACCAAAATGCAAATTAGGTTAGGAACTATATTATTAGTGGTCTGAAGGGAGGAGTGGAGAAGTTAATGAAAGATGGGTGTTGGGAGCTGGAAAAGGTGGGTGATGGGTGAAGAGGGTATTAGGAAATCATGATTCAGTGCATTAATTCAATTTAACAAGTGAGTAATATTTTAAATGTGATTTTTTTCTGTTGTCTAAGTATCTGTACTAATAATACATAATCTACACTTGTTATGTGCCAAGTATTTTTCTGAGAGATTTATTATGTGTTGTGGCACTAAATTATTTTTTATTTCAATACAATATTTTGAGGAATGATTTGAGAATAAGTTATTGGCATCATGACACTTTACCCCTAAATACCTCAATTTGTCTCCAAAGGACAAAGGCATCTTTTTTTTTTGCAAAAAGCTTTATTGTTTTATTTGTTCCAATGCATGGGAGAGGGCTTCAGGGTGGTTAAAAGAATGGCTAGTAGTTTAGGGAAAAGGCTCAGGTAAAAGCCAGACACCAGGGGGATGCAGAGGAGCTCCTCAAAGGCCTCTGGGCTCCATAGGCTCCTAGTCCTTCTTGAGGGCGAGCCTTTCAAAGAGATCCTCGCCCAGCCCAGCCTGGGGCGGGCTAGCCTGCGGAGGGGAGGCAGGTGTCGCCCATCTTCTTGATGAGTTTCACCCCCTCATCCCGGAAGTGGTTCTCCAGGAAGTCACAGAGAGGAGGGTCTGCACAGGTGGAACCAGGGGGGCCTGAGCTCCACAAGGGCCTGGTTCGGGTTCCTCTCCAAGGCCTTGGCAGCTTCCATGGCGTCCTGAGTTTTGCCCACTCATCTTGGGAGGCTTCAGCACGTCCTGGAAGGGAATGTGGCCACCTCGCTGGTTTTGCAGCTTTAAGAGACCTCCGTGCCCTCGTGCTTCCCCGCCGCCAACTCTCAGAAGAAGTGGCCCAGGCCCTCGAGATCGACATCTTTGGGGTGAAATAGAAGCCCAAAGAGAGGTAGGTGTGGGAGGCCTGCAGACGCCTGGTGGCCAGGTGGTTTACTGCGGCCTCCACCTCGGTGGAATGATTCTGGGGAATTTGGGAACTCATGGCTGTTTGGCAATAAGGAGTTAAGGTAGAAAAATAAAAACCTGTTTTCTTGGCTGATCCCAGGGGTGGTTCTGAAGGTGGTGACTGAATAAAATGCAGGAGAGTGGCCAGAGGTTGGAAGAAGGGGCATCTCTGTGTCTTTCCCATCCAAATACTGTTGAAGCAAGAGACAGACCCGGGACCGCTGAGGGCACTGCCCAAAGGCATTCTTTTACACAACCACCACATAGCTACTTCTTAAGAAATATAATACTGATACAATTTTCTTTTCTTTTTTTCCTTTTTTTTATTACATAAAGCTTTACAAAGATTATACATATGTCTCTTTTCCCCCCTGCCCTTCCCTCAGCCTCCCCTACCCCCCAGTGTTTTGTGTCCATTGGTTATGCTTAAATGCATGCACAAAAGTCCCTTGGCTGATCTGTTCCCCCCCACTCCAATTTTATTTTCTAATATTCAATTAATAGTTAAATATCCAAGGTTTCCTGATTTTATCCCCCCAACTCCCTATTTTAAAATGAGATCCAGGATTTAATCAAGATTTATGCAATGCATTTAGTTGCCATGCCTCTGTAGTATCTTAATCCAATTCAAAAGAATCACACAGCTCCCCTCCTCCATCTAAAATGTTTGTTCTAACATTATTTTGATATTTTTGAAAAAAATCTGGACTGCAGTTATTGTGCTGAATGCACCTCAGCTTGGACTTGTTTGATTATTTTTTCATGATTAGATTCCGATTAAATATTTTTTTTTTTTGCCAAGAATTTCACATTAGTGATGTTAGATACTTCTCACACATCTTATCAGAAGGCACGTGATGTGAGATTGCTTTATTATTTGTGATCAGGCACTCTTCTAAGTTCTTAATACATTTAATTTTAAAACAACCTATGCTATAGCTATTGCTTTTATTTCTTAAGATTTCAGTACTTTGTTAATAAGGACACTAAAATATTAAGTATCTTGTCTAGGGTTATATAGCTAGTAAATAGCAGAGCATAGTTCTAAATGCAGATAGTTTTAGAAACTACTTTGTGAAGAAACTGATTTTGCGATTCTTAAGTCATCACCTACCTTCAGGGTATATAAGTGGAGGCCAGGAGATTGGTCTTGATGCTCATAGTGAGAATTCCTTTGGAGAGAGCTGTCACAGAACTATGGCAGGATAGGAAGACAGTAGGAAAATTCCTCGGCAAGTGGAATGAGGAAAATGAAAAAAACAAAACAAAGCCAAACAGTTTACACAGCTTGCAGCCAACTTGTGAATCGCAAGTCCTGGTATCTTCCCCAACTAAAGATACTTGAGAGCAAATGGTTTATACCTCTCCTCCCTAACCAGCGAATACACAGCTCAAATCACCCTGTTCTCAAAACAGAGAACAAAGACCCAATTAATACCACTTGTGCCAGCTAAACCCAAGGATAGATAAAGTCTGGGGGACAAAAAACAAAACCCCAAAAGCATTTGGATGGTATCATTTGGAGGATTTTAGGTAGGAAAGATAGCTGCTCGGGCAGCAGGAGGGGAAAGGGAAGAGAAAAAAAAAAGAGGAGTTTATCTTACCCACTGAAAAAATACGTCAGCAGTCTTGGTAATTGCCAAGATAAAATCAGGAGATGTTTTCACAAATTCTGGGAAAAGTCACAACAATGTAAAAGGGGGACTTTGAAATCTATCTTATCAGAGAGGGGAACCTTGAAACATGTGGGAGGTAAAGGGAGTATAAAACTCTTGAATCTCCACTGGGTAGGGCACTCAGACTGGCTGAGTTGCATGATTATGCTTTATGCCAAGTATATTCTTTTTTAAAAAATATATTTTATTGATTTTTTACAGAGAGGAAGGGAGAGGGATAGAGAGTTAGAAACATCGATGAGAGAGAAACAGTGATCAGCTGCCTCCTGCACACCCCCCACTGGGGATGTGCCCGCAACCAAGGTACATGCCCTTGACCGGAATCGAACCCGGGACCTTTCAGTTCACAGGCGGATACTCTACCCACTGAGCCAAACTGGTTAGGGCTGTCAAGTATATTCTTAATAAAC
Organism: Murina feae; assembly: GCA_004026665.1. Taxonomy (NCBI): domain Eukaryota; kingdom Metazoa; phylum Chordata; class Mammalia; order Chiroptera; family Vespertilionidae; genus Murina; species Murina feae. The sequence goes on along the minus strand of PVJC01017395.1, from coordinate 27,235 downwards.
CCACTTGCTTTGCTTCCTTAATAAATTTGCTTGCTTTGTTTCAACACTGTTGTCTAAATTCCTTCTCTGGAGCTGACAAGAGCCAGGCATTCCACTTCCAACACCCACAGGCAAAACTGGTGTTGAGTCAGAATCCACTTGGAGAACCTGACATGGACTTTGAGGCACAAAGGGACTGGTACCTGACTCATCCAGAAACAGTTGGAAAGTGAGTCTCACTCTGCCCTGCACTCAGAGTAATGGCAAGGGAAAGGTGTGGTGTTCCGAGGACCAGCTGTGAGTACAACCAAAGGGTCTTAATTGTTTAAAGATACCACACCCAAAAGACATATCCAGAAGAAGGAAGTGACCCCTTCATTCTTCCTGCAATGGACTGAAAAGGATTTGTAATCGACTGCCAGAAGTAGGGAATGGATGGCTCACAGCAAGTGGCCTGCCCAGAAAAAACAGCCTGTGTCAGGTACCCCACAGATGACAGAATTAAGAACTCAATTCAGAAATAATCTTTATTTCCCTCTACATATCTATCTCCCTGCTTTCCAACTCTGAAGGAGCCATAAATAGCATGATGAAAAGGGATAAGTATAAGAATTGAGAGGAATCAATAAGAAGATTGACTACACCTTCCTTCCCCACGTTAGGCTTTGTAACCTGGGTCAGGCTCAAGCAAGCACAGGACTAACTCTCAAAGCATAAATGAAAAATTAAACTTTGCATTGTATTATCTGAAAATGAGACTATTTGCTAATAATTACAAGTGAGTGTGAAACATGGGATCCATCCAAGATTTCATCCTGGGGACAGAAAAGAATGGTTAACAGTACAGGTTTTTTTTAAAAAATGTATTTTATTGATTTTTTACAGAGAGGAAGGGAGAGAGATGAGAGTTAGAAACATCGATGAGAGAGAAACATTACAGAGCTGCCTCCTTCACACCCCCTACTGAAGATGTGCCCGAGACCAAGGTACATGCCCATGACCAGAATTGAACCCGGGACCCTTGAGTCCGCAGGCCAACTCTCTATTCACTGAGCCAAACCGGTCAGGGCAGGTTTTAATCAGTAAACTGAATTTAGTGAACTGGTTACTGATGTATTGAGCTCCTTTCCAAAATTTCCTCCTCATATTAGTCTCATACTAAACACTGGAAAAGAACTTTCTCAGTCACTTCCAGACTGCCTCTGACCTCTGACTGTAGGAACAGAGTTTAATGGTTATTCTTCTGGGAAAATGTCCAGAATTGTGCGCTGTGTAGCCTTTGTGTTAACTGCAAACAGAACTCTTCCAGTTGTTGGATGGTGTAGATTGTCACTGACAGCATGACACTTTTTCAGTAATGCCCCCCAAATTCTATCCCTACATCTAAGGGAGCCAACTGCAGTTGTCTGAGCACAGCCCAAGCACTTGCTTGGATGTTGATTCTGTTCTCCCTATCCACCCCTACTGCTACATCTTTAAGCTAGGCTGTACAGGCAGCACTCCACATCAAAGGTCTTTTATTTCTTCCAACTCAGTTCCATTCTGTCCCTCTTCTTGCCTTTCTTCTCCTCTCTGCTCCTTTCAGCACTGTTCCTAAGATGATCCAGCTTTTAACCCTTGGCTTTGTCTTCTATTTCCAGCACTATTCTTTCTCTCTAGACCCCAGAGAAGATGTGTTTTTTCTGATTGGAGGGAGCATGATCATCCACAGTAGGATTTGCCTTTGCCCTCTAGTCCCATTAGGATCCAGCTTTGCTCACTCCAGAAGCCCTAGCCCTCACACTCAGAACCTCCAGTCCCTCAACAGACCCAAGGTACCTGCCTCTGGGTCTCTCAAGGTAGAAGAGAGAAGAAGCCTGCTACTTAGCATACATCATAATTTTGTAGAAAGGATATAAGAGCAGAGCTGGTCTGGGAAGAGCATCTTCCTTCCCTTCCAATAGAGAAAGTGTCCCTAGACGTGCCTCATGATCAGCTGAGCACAGGCCCAAATATACGAACAAGTGGGAAATTTTGGTATATCCATCTGAAAAAATATTTCTTAATTGAAGGAGAGAAAAGGGACATTAATTGATTCATGTATTTATGGAATAATTTTTGCATAATGAGCCCAAAAGTTAAATAACTTAAAAAAATTTTAAAAATTACATAAAAATTGCCCTAGCCTATTTAGTTCAGTGGATAGAGCATTGGACTGTGGACCGAAGGGTCCTGGGTTCAATTCCGGTCAAGGGCACATATCTCGGTTGTAGGCTCCTTCCTAGGCCCTGGCCCTGGCTGAGCTGGGGGTGTGCAGGAGGCTACCAATCAATGTGTTACTCTCATATCGATGTTTCTCTCTGTGTTTCCCTCTCTCTTCCACTCTCTCTAAAAAATCAATGGAAAAATATCCTCAGGTAAGGATTGAAGAAAAATTACATAAAATTAAATAAATATCTCTTATTCTACTGAATGGTGATGCTAAAGAACAGAACAGACTGCAGTTTTAAATTAGGAGGAAAATTAGGTATTAGGTTGAATCATATGAACTTGCTGTTATTCAACCGTTTTGCCCATGTTTGATCATTTTAACAAGAAATATCAGTTTCATGTGGTTCAGGCTAATATTGATGTTTTAAATATTCTAATAACACTAAATGTTTTAATAGTGTTTCTCTGTTACAAATGAATGATAATGTTACTTTAAAAATTTCTTTTGTATTATTTTCAATAACTTCACCCTGCCAGTAGAGTGCATTGGGTGCCTGATATCAAAGAAAAAAATTTATAATAAAATGTAGGCAGAGATGCATCTGGTAATGATTTGCCTTTCCCTTTCTGCAACTGCATAATTCAAGTTGATGCCGCATAATTCTCTTTCCTTTTATTCCATTCCATATGGTGGCAGAACAACTACCAAAAGATGAATACTTTCAGTACCTTTCCTATCAAAGCTGCAGCTTTCACATTCTGTTCTATTGATACTACATTTTGGCAGTGGATAAAGGGACACAGTTAAAGCCTCTGCTCATACTTGGGTTTTATTTGGGAAAGCTTTTCTTTGAACTAGTGACCACCCGTGATTTTATAATTATCAGAAATTAAACAGCTCAGCATTTCTTGTAGGAAATATTCACCATTCACATCCTTGCTTTTAGAAAAAGAAAAGAAAAGAGAAAAACTAAGACTTAATAGAGAATTTCATTTTGTCTGGAAGTATTCCATGTGGGATTGCTTTAATACAGTGCTGAAGCTGTATTTGTCTAGTACCCTTTCAAACAAAATCTTTAAAAAAACCACCTTATTACTTTCTCAGAACCCTACAAAAAAGAAAACTCAAAAGAATTTTGATTTTTCTGAAAAATGAGATAATTCCAGTGTAAGTTTTCTGATCTGACCTGACTGATATACAAGCTGTGGACAGAGTATTAAAGTTTTCTTCAGAGCACTCTTTTTTTCCTTTTTTTTTTTTTTTAAAAAAACCACTTCCTTGAGATATAATTCATATACCATAAAATTCACCCATTTAAAATGTGTAATGGTTTTTCATATATAACATTATTGATTTTAAAAATTGTGGTAAAAAACATAACATAAAATTTGCCATTTTAATGAACTATTTTTAAAAAATATATTTTTATTGATTTCAGAGAGGAAGGGAGAGGTAGAGACAGAAATGTCAATGATGAGAATCATTGATGGGCTGCCACCTGCACACCCCCTCCTGGGGATTGAGCCTGCAACTATGAACTACTTTTTAAGTGTACTGTTCGGGGGCAACACTTACATTCACAATGTTGTGCAACATCTCTGTTATGTACTTCCACAAATTTTCATCATCTTAAGCAGAAACGATAGAGAGCACTCTATATGCCTTTCAGTATGATTTGAAATTCTTATTTGAAGTTGTTTAAGTTAGGAAAGCTGGCTGGACATTGGAAAGATAGAGCACTTCAATCTTAAGTCTAAAGCTGCTGGCAGGGATGTCTATGCTAAGGAGACCAGGCACCCCCACATATGTAAACTTTCAATGTCCTGCATCCTTCTCAAATATCATCAAATATTTCTTCAACTGGGCTGATTTTCCCACCCATGTGGGGAGTAAGACACTGGGGGCTTTGTTTGCAGTAGCTTTGTTTGCTTGTAGCCATTGGTAAAATAAACATGACCTCAGACTGGAGAAGTCCTTGGTAGAGTTTGGAGCTTCTGGGACAGCAGATCCTATAACCCAGCTCAGATGACTTTATCATGTTATCTGGGGTAGACTCACTCCATTGAGGATAACTGCATTGCATCCTATGCAGATCCCACTAGGAGTGGTGCAGGCCCTGGGGTGCAAAGTGGGAGACTCCTCAGGCCTGGGAAGAGTGCCCTCTCTCACTGTAGCCTGGCCCAATATGGCAATGAAGTTTCAAAGACACTTCGGGATCTTGTCAGGAATTTAGGAAAATTTCTCATAATTTCATCTTTGAATAGTACTGAACTCTGCACCAAGTTTAGCTCAGCGATAACTAAAAATACACGCAGTGAGTGCTTGGGTTAAGATGTCAGATTCATTTTGGAATGTATATGATTATTAGAAAGTCTTTGAAGAAATCACAGTATTTTAAAATAGATTACTTTTATAGTTGTCGAAAGGAGACAGTATTAATAAATGGACATTATTAAAGAGAAAGATTTAATAGACAGCATGCTTATTCTGGTTCTTATTAATTTTGTTTCAAGATGGGATACATATAAATGGAATTTAAAGAATGTTATATCAAAGATTTCAAGATTTTATATCAAAAGCTTTACATCTCTCCTCTTTTCCCCCTCCTCCACATCTCCCAGGAAATTCACTATTTGAATTTAATATTTGGTAAGTTTACCATAGCCCATGGGATGTTTTCTAAAACTTTAAATTCTTTCTCACTGTATTAGCAGGCATGTAAATGCAAGCTTATTACAAGATAATTATGCAAGGGGTGTAAACCTTATAGTCTATTCTATGAATAAAGGCTAGACAGAAATCATAATCTTGGCCCATCTACAACTTAATGTTAGGAATGAAGGGTTTGTTTGCCTCACCTGCTCCCAAACCTCAAGTAATAAATCTTGAAAGCTTCAATATTGATTCAACAAAATGAATGGCTGAGTCATTTCAAAAGGACTCTGACAAGTGGACAAATGCTGCCATGGTGACGTTTTGATATGCAGTGTGGTTTCTGAGCTTTGCTGGTCCCCCCCCCCCCCCCCGCCATTAAAGCAAAATGCAAAACCATGGGAAGTACCACACACAGTGCACCTAAGCCAGAGGCAACTAGGGAAAAAAATCTTAATTAGCTATTCCTAAAAGATTAAAAATTCCATATATATTTGTATTTGGTTTATGGGTAAATTCCTTTTAAAATGTGAGAAAATGCTCTAAGACATCTTGTTAAGGAAGAGAAACAATTATTAATCTAAAAATAGTATCAGCAATTTTTTTTTGTAAGTAGATTTCTTGAAGAAAAATATTTTTAATGTGGAAAGTTAAGATTTAAACTGTTTTACAGGACATAAAATTGTACTTAAATCATTCTTTACTAATCTATCTATATCTATATCTATATAAAATCTAGTCTAATAAAAGAGTAATATTGAAATTGACTGTTTCTTGGGAATGCCTAAGCCACGCACACCAGCCAATCAGAGTGGCTGTATGCAAATTAACTCAACCAAGATGGAGGCCGGCAGCACAACCACAAAGGCAGATGCAGCGCAGGCGGCAGGGTGGGTGGGGCGGGGTGGGCAGGTGGTGGGCTGTGGGGTGGGTGGGTACAGGCCGGGTTGAGGGACCCTCCGAGTGCACAATATATTGTGCACTGGGCTCCTAGTCTATATATATAATCTCTCTATATAAAAGTGTAATATGCAAATCAACCAGACAGCGGAACGACTAGTTGCTGTGATGTGCACTGACCACCACGGGGCAAACGCTCAATGCAGGAGCTGCCCTCAGCCCGCAGGCTCTGATTGCCCTATGGGGAATGGGGAGCTGGGGGTGGTGCCAGGCCTAGGCGGGTGCAAGCAAGCAGGGCCCCAATTGCCCTGCCAGTTGCCTCACACACAGAGGGCGATCAGTGTTGGTGGCAGAGAGTGGGGCCGGCTGCCAGGGGAAGATCTGCCCTGATCGCAGGCCAGACCAAGGGACCTACCCGAGCACACATTTCATACACTGGGCCTCCAGTAATGTAATAAAATATTGCATAGAGCCATAAGAAAAACAGAATATGTGTAACCAAATGCTATTAGTGTGTCTATTTAGATTTGTAAGAAGGTGAGATTATATGGTAGAAAGCAATAATACACTTGCCTCTTACTTGATCTTAATATTCATTTCATGGAGCTATTTAGCCATTACATGTGCATTCTTTTCTTTATCATGTAAAAATATCCAGATATTGAAGAGAGGTACAATCATATTATGACAATGAAAATAGATTATTTTAAACGTTTAATTGGAAAATGCATTTAAATACATAATTATGCCTGGCCAGCTTGCGTGCTCACTCAGTGGTTGAGCCTCCCACCCCCAGTCAGGGTACATGTCCAGGTTGTGGGCTTGATCCCCATTGGGGGTGTGTGCAGGAGGCAGCTGATCAATGATTTTCTCTCATCATTGATGTTTCTATCTCTCTCCATTTCCTTTTCTTGAAATATATATATATATATATATATATATATATATATATATATATATATATATATATATAATTTAAAAGAAAGATAATTCCCTTGTTGAAAGTCAGTAAGTTGGCTTTTCATGGAGAGAAAAGTTGGGAATGAAATAACAATCCTGTTTTATAAATGAGGAGATAAGCATATGTAGGAGTAGGTTCCTCATTTCTCTTATTTCATCAATTTATGTGCAAATTTAATGGGGTGAACAGTTCAGGGATATTTCAGTTAACGGAATGTGCTTAGGAACAAAAAAGACTCAGTAGATGTGTTTTCTCCCCGGAAAGAAAATCGGGAATTGCCTAGGGGTGGAATGCCCTGCTGTCTAGGTAAGGGGTTCCTTGTGCCTAAGGGGTTAGTCTAGAAAGTTTAGTCTAAGCCAGGACTAGAAAGCGTGCATTGCTCACTGCGCAGCCCGCCTGGATATGCAAACAGAGGGTAGGCATTACTGAGCGCTCGCAGGTCAGCCTGAGCGTCTAGCTGCTGGAAGAGTCCATTAGAGATGGTCAAGGCAGGGTGTTCCCGTTATCTGAGCGCGGACCTGGCTGCCCGCTGCGCAGATGGAGATGCACTGCCTTGGGCGGCCACCCCTGCTCCGCTGGTCAGGTGAGCGCAGCCCGGGAGCCTCTGGTCCTATTGGGGCAGACAGAGCATGGAGGGGGAGGAGGTTGGGGTGAGATAAGGGGGTAGACCCGTTACCAGGAGAAAGAATCAGCAACCCTGGCGCTGCCTGTGGACGGGAGCGGGAGAGAGAGCGAGGGTGTGCGAGGGGAGGACCAGCGGGGACCGCAGGGCGCAGGGCGCACGGATGTCGGTGTCTCCGGGGCCAGGTAGGCTTTGACAGAGGGGGAGGTGCTGCGAGCATCCGAGCCTCCCGGGGCCTGGGCACCGCAGCTGGCGGCGGCGCGGGTCGCTGCTCCGCACCTGTTGCTGGAGGTGGGAGGCGAATGCGCCCTGGGCGCGCCGGGCTGCGGCGGTGCGGGAGGGTGGCGTGCCTGCCAGTCGCCCCTTCCAAAGATGCTTGATCTCAAAGAAGGTGAGAAGTGAATGCGCGGAGGGAAAAGTTTCCTTTCTCCTCTTTCTGCCTGTTTGAAACCGAATCCTAGCTTTAATTATAAAGATTTGTTTGGAAAATGACCGGCCCCAAGCGGCGCGCCACAGGTAATAATAATGGGAGGATTGAGATAAACTTGTCCTGTGTTCCAAAATAACTGCTGCGTCCAAGTACTTTCAATGAAATATACTGATTTCAGCGGGTGTGGAATTATTCTGGAAATTAGATATATGTATTTAAAGCACACTCATTTTAATGTTTTAAACCATTTTAAAATAGTTCCCCCCCCACCCCACCCCCTAAAGACTAAAACAGCAACTGTGGTAGTGTTCAGGGGGTAAAAACGATGCTAAGGCACGATATTAGCTCATTTCGTGTAACTTCTGTTTTAAATGAACTTTTTACATTTACAAAATCCACAACCTTAAAAAAATGTGTAATGAGTTTATTTTTAAGCTGCACACTCGTTTAGAAAATACTGATATCAAATTTTAAGAGTTCATTTTAAGAGTACAATTAGGATAAAGCTAAAAAAATTGCCTTAACTAATACAGCACTGTTTAGAAATTCTTGCTAAAGTTATAATCTTAAATTACTAAAGAGTTTTTTCCTGCCCTTTGGGTGTCATTTATTAAAAGAGCCAGATAGAACCAAAAAAAAAAAAAAAAAAAAAAAAAAAAAAAAAAAAAAAAAAAAAAAAAAAAAAAAAAAAAAAAAAAAAAAAAAAAAAAAAAAAAAAAAAAAAAAAAAAAAAAAAAAAAAAAAAAAAAAAAAAAAAAAAAAAAAAAAAAAAA
>PVJC01017395.1:0-18627 GCA_004026665.1 Murina feae | reverse complement strand
TTACAGTGTCTTTGGACACACACCCATCTTCTGGTCCTCAGTTTATTCATATATAGAGTTAAAGGGATTGGACTAGCTGATGGAAAAGACTTATTTCAGCCAGAAACGATATGTCTCATGATTATAACTTTTTAAAAGTAACCAAAATGAGTTCACTAAAAGAAGGTATAACTGAATCCTGTCTCCATGTTCTTATTTCCATGGTGAATGACATCAGCAATCATCCTGTATTGAATGCCTGCTATGTAACGGTTCTGAGAAGCTCTTTACATAGATCACTTTATTTAACACTCAGCAACACCACCGTGCATTCAATGGCATCATCCAATTTACAAATAATGACTCTGAAGCATGGAAAGTTTAAGCTCCTTGTCCTAAGGTCCCCTGTTTGTAAGGACTGGGTCATGGGTCCCACCTCCCCCGACTTTCCCCCCCCCCTTCCCAGTGCTCTGAGCATCTACAGTTCTACACTATACTGAATGTTATGATTAAAAGCTGAAACCACCTGTAAGCAGCAGCTAAGAAATAATGACTAAAATGTAATACCATAATGGGGTGGAGATCAATTATGTAACAACACTGAGTCTTGATATCATCAGATATAGAAATGATGTATCGATCAACATTAATTATTTTCATAACAATTATGCTGTACATACCTTGATCAGCGATTGAATGCCAACTGTATTCATTGTCAGAAAATGATAACATGAGATATATTTGGAACTCAAGTGTTTTTATGGTAATAAGAAGAATGATTACAAATAACGTGAAAGGCAGAGGCTAATGTTCAGCAAAAGTATTTCAGACAGCTTTCTACTTGGCGGTGTCCTCGCCCTGTCTACACCCAAAGAAAGAGAGTGGTCACAGCAGAACTGTCTGTGACTAAACACTTTTGACCATATTTCCATGATAAATGATAAGAGGATTCCTCATTTATTGACTGTCTACTCCATGCCAGGAATTCTACTGGGCCTTTTGAATAGACGAACTTTATATTTAATGATCAGATACTATTATCCTGATTTGTAGGTGAGGAAACTGGAAGGACCCACCAAGAAATACATTTTGCCTTTGATTAAGTCTGTGATCTTTTATTGTTCAGAAATTATAGGCTGTGAACACAATATCGACATCTTTAAGCCCTGGAGGAGACTGTGAGCAAACTAGACCTACCCCTTTATTTTATATCTGGGGAAAATGAAACCTTAAAAATTTGAGACTTAAGTCACATATTCTATTTTTCCAGTTGTGATTTTAGATATGTCTACCTTCCCATAAACTAATATGTAAGAAGTATGTTAGCAGGTTAACTTGGTCATTAAACCTTTGATTTATTGCCACTCAACCAAATACTGCTTCCTGCCCTTTTTTATATTGCTGTCCTCCTGTTATTGAAAATTTCAATGTTGCCCCAATTAGGATACAAAACCTTTGAGGACAGTGTTGCATATTTTTTTAGTATTTCTAGAGTTTAGCAAAATGGTTAATATATTGAATAAATGGTTTTGTCACCTTCTTACCTGTGATAAGTCATTATTTTATGCACTGGGTCCAAAATCTACACAGTGGAAGCAGTGTGTTGTCACCACTTTTATCTCATGTAGAATAATGAATCTAGACAATTTCCAGGTTCTTATAAAGCATATCGAGCCCCTTAGATGATGAGTGTTTAATTTGAATATGAAATGTAGTGTGTTACTATGGAGAGATCTGGATGGGCACTTCTCTCATTTTGTGGGAAAAAGCACACAGTTAAGTATTATTCCCAGTTGAGTATTCATCTCTATCTCTCTGACTTGGAAATAACTGTTTTCTGGTTGTTAAAAAAATATAAGGTCCGGTAGGAAATTCAAACAGTGTAGAAAAAGCGAAAAATCACCAGCAACTTCACTAGGTTTTGGTAAACATCCAGCCAGAGAGATAAGTCTTTCTTCCCTTAACTCCTGCTGAATCGGAGTGAGAGCTGGATTACTTATTAAACTGTTTACAGTTTAAAGCTCTATTTAGTTTTAGTATTCTATCACTTTTAGGCAGCTCAAACTTCCTATAAATAAAGAGATTTGTTGAGGAATAAAGATAAACAGGCTCCTAATAAACTGGACTCTTACTATCTCCGGCAGAATGAAGTGGTGTAGACAGTTGATTTCCCCATGGAAATGGACGCATGTCTATTTTTCTCCCTTCATTAGGCAGAATTGGGGCAGAGGGAGCATCTTCACATGTATAGAGGGTTCCCCAATATGCTAGGATGCGAGGCCGCAGAGGAAGCCACAGCACCTGTGTTCTGTTGCCCTGGGTTAGGTGTGGCAGAGGAGGAGAATGGTGGAGCTGGGACACCGGAGGTTGTGGCAGGACGAAGACTGTGTTTTCTGATTCCACTGCGACACACTATACTCTCTGAAATGTACCAGACCAGGACCCTCCCCCAGCTTCTGGGCAGGTGGTCGTGGGGCCCTTTCTGGTGCAGTCAGGCATAAATCTGGCTATACCTCAGAATGAGAGCAGGATGCAGATAGGGCATTTCTCATTCATTTATTCATGAGTCTAATAACACAGAATGGACCCTCTGTCATATAAATGGGGAAACTGGGTGCTGGAATAGTTGTTCACAAATGAGTTTTGAACTAATACACAATTATTGGGTATAAAAGGAAGTTGGGGATCTCTTTGAGAGAGACAATGATAGCTCTTTTCATGTGCATTTGGATGTAATTACATTGAAAATATGCATATATTATTTGATTATTTTAATTTTATAAATTTGCTATTAAAATTTCCTTTTCTCTAGGCACATTTTCTTATTTGCACTATGTATTTGAGCATAGAATTCTTTCATGCTTTACTTTATTAGGGGCTTAACAGGGCTTAAGCCCAACCATCTGTTCCCATCTTGGCACATCAGCACATTGGAGGTGCTGGAAGGGGCTAAATAAATTTCCCACATTTTAAAGGTTAGGGAAGGAGCTACCTTTGTGAATAGATTTCAGATGTTTCTCAGCAAGACAATAGTGCAGAAGTAGAGTAAAAATGCACTTTATTCTTTGAAGCACAAGGTTCCCTGTCTGTCTTTAGTTTTGCTGAAAGGCAATTAGCATTTCAACTAGCCAATTTGGTTACTTGCAATGAAGTACTTGGATTTATAATTTGCTGTTCTTGTCTGAGTCTGTTGAGCTCTGGCTGTTATGTAATCCCCTCCAAGTAGCCTTCTCTCCAGCAGTTATTGTTGCTGGTCTTAAACAACTAATCAATAGAGAGTTTTCCCTGCCTTCAACTGTAGGGCACAATAGGGGAAGGAAAATGAAATGCCAAGCTAATAAGTGGGTGATTGTAATTATTACATAGCCATTGTTGAAATGTGGTGCAGGTTGAAAGGTACAGAATAGCTTCAAATAAAATGAAGCATTGTGTGGTACTCTTAATAGTTTATTTCTGCATGCAGAATCACAATAAACAGAAGATTGTACATATATATATATATATATTCATATATATGTATGAGTTAAGATGATTGAAAATTAACAAAGAAGCAACTCTTAATTTTTTACATTGATTTTGCTTTCTTTCTGCAAGAAAGAATTCCATGGAGAATATTGGTAAAAGAGAAAAGAAAAATTTAAAGGGTTATAACAAATGAAGAAGTGCTCTGAGGCATATTGTGGAAATGATCAAGGGTTTGTATTTATGTGTTAATTGAAAATAAAATCTTTTTAGCTTTAGTTATGGATTCTGATAATCAGGTAATATTCATATACTTCATATATACTAGTATACTCAGATTCCTCTGAAGGAAACACTGTATATTATCATCCTTTTATTAGATAATTAGACTGATATCCTTTAATCCACATCATGGGGCAGTAACTCAGTTTACCTCAATTTAAAAAAAAAAATTTTATTGATTTTTTACAGAGAGGAGGGGAGAGAGATAGTTAGAAACATCAATGAGAGAGAAACATCAATCAGCTGCCTCCTGCACACCTCCTACTGGGAATGTGCAGGCAACCAAGGTACATGCCCTTGACCGGAATTGAACCTGGGACCTTTCAATCCGAAGGCCAACGCTCTATCCACTGAACCAAACCGGTTAGGGCTTAGCTCAATTTTTAATCCAACACTGTTTTTGCAAAGTTGTACTTATGTATTTATTTGGAAGTAAAATAATACATTTTTCACTTTTCAAATAATGTTTAACTGAAAGAAGACCTAATGTAGAGAACTATTTCAGGTGTAAGCCATGCAAATGAGCAATACATTTTTGAGAATATATATGAAAGAATTGCATTCTCTTCTATATTTCCAATTTGTGATATAGAGAAAAAGCCCTATCTACAGCTATAATTAGCACCATTTATATATTATTCACATAAGTTCAACAGCATTGATGAGCAGGAATGAAACAAATAAGGCTTGCCTGACCTCTGGCAGACTAGTCAGCAAGGATGGAAAGTGTTTTGGAAAAAGTGGGACTTGATCTGGACTTTGAAAAATGGTGGAGGAGAGGAAGCTGGAAGAGGTACAGAGAAGGCCCTGGGGAGAAGCTCGGATCAAAATAGCCGAGGTAAAAATGGTCCAGATGAGTTGTCCCAGATAAACAGAAAATCAACTTGATGGGAACTGTTGAAAGAAAGGGCTAGAAGTGCAGGATGAATTTTAATTTATTAAGAAAACGAGACATAATTCACTTAGCAAAGAGAAAAATAATATTTTAAAGCAATTTTCAGTGGTATTTATTATATTAACAAAGTTGTGCAACTGTCACCACTGTCTAATCCAGAATATTTTCGTCACTGAAAAAAAATAATTGTATATAAAAAAATGAAATCACTTACCAATCAGCTTCGCTCCGCATCCTCTCCCTACCCCCATGTCCATGGCAACGAATCTACTTTCATCCTACAGATTGTACAGATGCGCATGTTCTGGACGTTTCATATAAATGGAATCCTATAAATACATAACCTTTTGCATCTGCCTTTCACATACCATGTTTTCAAGGTTCATTATGTTGTAGCATGTTCCATTACTTTATTTTTTTATAGCTGAATAACATTCTATTGTATGAATATTTTGTTTATCCATTCATCAGTTGATGGGCATTTGGACTGTTTCTACTTTTGGACTATTATGGACATTTGTATGCAAGTTTTTGTGTAAACATATTTATCATTTCTCTTGATTGCATATTGCAGGGCAGTAGGGAGGGTGGATAAAAGCCAGGATGCATTTAGAGCCAGGATGTATCCAGTATCCCGTTTCTTATATACATTCTGTTAGGTCTAGGGCCATATTATTGGGCAAATGCTTCAGGTATGGCTTGCAGATTTATTACTTCCAACTTTCTTTGTACAGATCTTTGCCAATTAACTAAGACATTTAAAGCACCCACATTGTGAGAAAACAAAGGAACAATTTGCAACCAATGGCTCCACCCTCACTCCTGGCTGCAGGTTTTCCTAAAAAGGGAAGGATGGTAATGGTGGGCATAATGATTGACCTTATCTAGGATATGCTAGAATCAGAAATGTGATTGGATGCTGTCTGAGATACACTGAATTCAATTTTCTGCTGATTTCTGCCTTTTCCGTAAGGAGTCATCTAAATGATGACTGATTGAACTATCAAAATGAGAAAATTTATTTTTTATTCTAAGACAAATTGTGGAAGCTTTAACAACATGTTATTTTGTTAGAGGGAAATTTAGTAAATCACTTGATTGAGAGTTGGGCTTTAAGTAAAGACAAATCCAGTTCTATAATGTGTAGTTTGTCAGATATCACTAATTCAGATGTGCGGGTGATTGCCTTTATGTATTTGTTTATTGCAAACCTTGACTAATCTTCTGAAAGGATCTGTTGTACTTCATAAAATAAATTGACAGTATTTGTCTTTCTCTGTCTGACTCATTTCACTTAGCATAATACTCTGTAAGTTCATCCATGCTATGGCAAATACTATTATTTCATTCTTTTTATGGCTAAGTAATAGTCCATTGTATATATGTACACATTTTTTATCCACTGGTCTATTGATGGGTTCTTGGATTGTTTCCATTTCTTGGCTATTGTAAACAATGCTGCACTGACTAGGGGTGGATATAGCCTTTTGAACTAGTGTTTTGAGTGTCTTCGAATATATACCCAAAAGTGGAATTACTGGATCACAAGGAAATTTCATTTTTAATTATGTGAGGGACCTCCATAGTCTTTGCCACAGTGCTGCATCAGTCTGCATTTCCACCAACAGTGCATGAGGGTTCCATTTTCTCTATATCCTCATTAACACTTGTTTGTTGATTTATTGATGGTAGCCATTCTGATAGGTGTGAGGTGATATCTCATTGTGCTTTTAATTTTCATTTCTCTGATGATTAGTGATATTGAGCATCTTTTAATATGTCTATTAGTCATCTACATGTTCTCTTTGGGTAAGTATCCAGGTCCTTTGCCAATTTTTAAATTGCAGTGTTTGTTTTTTGGTGTTGAGTTGTATGAGTTCTTTATAAATTTTGGATATTAACCCCCATTGGATGTACCATTGGCAGATATCTTCTCCAATTCAGTAGGTTGTCTTTTCACTTGTTGATGCTTTGTGTGCAAACACTTTTTAGTTTGATTTAAATCTCATTTGTTTAGTTTTCTTTTGTTTCCCTTGCCTAAGACAACACATCAGAAAAAAATATTGTTAACAGATATGTCAGAGAGTTTACTGTAATCCATTTTGAGTTGATTTTTATTGAATTCTTTCATCTGTGAATGATCATTTTTAAATTATTTTGTTAAGAGTTAAAAACAGGTACTTTTCTAACTCTGTCATTCTTGCCACATTAGCTGGAATTTTTTTACGAAAGAACTTTTCCTTTAATAACTAGGCTATTGGATTACCTGGAAAAGGTGTTTATCTAGGATAAACAGGATAAATATTTAATTCCTCCAATTTAAATGTTAATTTCAGAGGAAGAAATTGATGCCCTAGTTACTTTCAGTGGTGACCAATGAGCTTTATCTATCATCTATCTATTTATCATCTATCTATCTATTCTTATGAACACCAGGATTTGTATATTCAGTATGTTATAAACAGTTGTAGTCATTACTCTCTTAAATGCACCAAGATTTTAGTCTTTGGCAAATAGGGACACTTTCATGTTCTTGTATCCCACTGGCATTACTCCATTAATCTTTGGTAGCTTCTTTGCTGGTACAAGGTGTTCAGGTTCATTTTACATATTTCCCTCTCTAGAGTTCAGGTTTCTAGAAGATTCTTGAGTAACCTTATAATTGTGGTTTTGAGCTCTATATCCAGTAGTTTGCTTTCTTCCATTTCTTTCATTTGTGATGTTTCTTTGTGTCTGCATTTTGGCTGCTTCCCTGTGTTGTTTCTATGTATTGGGTAGGTGGCCTTGTGCAGTAGGTGTTCTATAGGGCCCAGTGGCTCAGCCTCCCCAGTCACCGGAGCTGGGAGCTTTGTGGGCTGTAAGTACAGTCTTGTTGTATTAGACTTGATTGTTGTTGGTGTCACTGGGAGGAATTGACCTCCAGGCCAATTGGCTGTGAAGACCAGTTGTGACTATAGTAGGAGAGCTGCTGTGAAGGAGACACCCCTATGGAGCAGGACTTCCTTCAGTGGGGCTTTGGTTCTCACTGAGTCTGCCCTTGAGTGTGTTGCTTAGGGATGAGTAGAGTTGTAATCTTGTCTGGTCTGACACTGACCACTGGGTACATTGGCTCTTGGGTCTCTAGGGAGGTGCAAAGTCAGCCACTGCCTGGAGCCACCCAGCAGGAGCTCCAGAGAGATCTGCAGATTCCTCCTCTTTGTATTCAGTTTGGAAGTGCCCAAATGAGGCCCAGCTATGAAGGAAGGCAGGCTGGTGCTGGTGCCAGGTCTTTGGTCTTTTATTGATAAGTTTGGGGCACCCTGACCCAGCTGCAGCTTGTTTGAGAGATTTTAGCCTGAGCAAGGACAGGCCATTGATATTCAAAAGGCACTGCACACAATTTGGGTGGGGTTGTAAATTGGATGAGGCAGGGTCTTAAGGAATCACCAGGGTGGAGCAAACAGAAATGGTTGCTAGTCATCCCTGCAATCAAGGAGGTCCTAGCATAGAAACAATGATTACTGCAAGCACCTCCATCTGGGAGAAAGCTGCCTCTGAGTTCCTGCCCTGATGCCAGATAATCCAGTTCCTCCTCATATGTGTCTGTATTCTCCAGAGCCTCACACTGGTGAGTGGGACTTGTAAGTTCAGTTCACAGTGCCAGCCTTTTAAGAGAACAACTGGGTCTCCAGCAGCCTCTGTGTCACTGAGTCCCAATCCACACTGGTTTTTACAGCCTGTAGTTCTTACTGCTTGTAAGGACTTCTTTTCCCAGCTCTGGGACCCGGGCTGGGCTTGTGGTGTGGGCTGGGACTCCTTGCTCCTCCAGGAGGCCTCCACAGAGATGATCTCCCTCCCAATTAAAAAAGCTGCCCATGTGGATGCTGGACCAGCCCATTCCTTGCCTCCACACCTCCTACCAGTCTCTGTGTGCTTTCTTCTTTACTACTCTAGTTGTAGAACTTCTATTCAGCCAGCTTTCCATCGGTTCTGGATGATGAGTGCTCTGAATTGTAGTTGTAATTTTGATGTGGTTGTGAGAGGTGGTGAGTACAGTTGTTTACCTACACTGCCATCTTCCCCAAATTTTGAGTCCTACTTCTTGATATGTCTTTGTGGAAGCTTTGGTTTTGTTACTATGAATTTGGTGAGTTAATAATAATGCAGTTATTGTTTGGTTACTATAAGTTAGGCAATGTACTAAGAATGTTATGTATATTATTTCATCTAATCCTCATGACTACCTTTTGAGATAGATGACTTAATTTCTCATATTTTCATGAGAAAACAGATTTAGAGAAACAACTGAGTTTTGGAGACACTAAGCCACTTACCAAGCTAACACAGAAGAAGGTAAGACGGAGCTTGGATTTAACCTAGGCATTGTGACTTCACAAACAAGTGTTTATAAGTTTGTGTAACACAGTTCCTTCTTTAAAATAACAATAAAAAAGTTGATCAGTTATTTAGAATAAGAATAATACAGAGGAGGTTGCCAAGATGAAGCATTGTGCCCGTTTTTCAGGAGTCCAAAGTATAGTTGGTGATAAATGTAGTTATAACTCAAGGAATAACATTGTGAATGATTTATAAGAGAGAGGTCCTAAATCATCTCTGCTATGTGGACTCAGGGTCAGGGGACAGAGGAAAAGGGGATGTTGGGAGGTGTAGCACTTAATTTTGGTTTGAGACATATTGGAAGCACTGGTAGGACATCTGTATGGTGATACCCAGCAGTCAGTTGAAAGTGTCTCTGGCTCAACATGAGGGTTAGGGCTTTACTTAAGAAGGATTATTGCCTACTGTAGTCAAAGTAGTTTGCTAGAGACTGTGGGGTAGCTAGGTAGAAATGTCTAAGTAGTTGACTGATTATGTGAGTTACGCAGAATATTACTAGGTATCAACAGGGGAAAATTGTTCTGTAGTCATAGGTTTGGGAAATGATGACTTAAATAAGGTTAAGTTTATATTTAGGCTTTCTTGGTGCTTGTTATATGCTAAAGTATTTTGAATATTTAAGAAAATGTAGTATCCATTCAAATATTTTCTAAACATAATTCACAATAGAATTCTTTAGTCTGGTCAAAATGTGGGCATAGCATTGCACAGAACACACTTTGAGGAATATTAGGTGGAGCTTATGTGAAAATTTAAGAGTTGGAATTGGGAATTTTTTTATAGGGACTAGGAAAACCTTAGATTGCTCCAAGCGAAAGTTTAAATTTGAGGTGGAAGCTTAAAGCAGCAGCAGGGCTAAGGATGGGGAATTGTTGGCAGGTAAGAAGACTGCATTTGAGTACTAGGGAGATTGTAGAGAGGAATGAAGGGCGAGCAGGAAGAGAAGAGATAGTTTAATAGGAGCAAATAAAGAAACATGAATGAATGGGGTCAGAGGCATAGGTGTCGGCTTATTCTTAGAGTGGGTACTCCATATTTGGAGACAGTCTGTGGAAATGGAGAAAGAGAATGTTGAGGGAATGAAAATGAAGTTCCCTAAGTGTGTGAATTATAAAAAAGATACTATTGATGCAGTCATGAAAACAAAGAAGAAGAAATATTACTCTAATTTCAAGTGTATTAAGATGTGCAATTCATTTTTCAGAAACTGTTTACCTATCAGTGTGGAGGGTAAACAACTGCTCTAAAGAAGGTTTACCTTTTCTTTACCTAGGAAAAAGAATTTCAAAATGAAATTCTATTTTATTGTCTTGATTTTGGCATGTCTGCTGCTGTATGCCCAGAACTTAGACAGTGCCTGGAACATAGTGGAGACTGATTATTTTTTGAATGTTGTCAGATGATGAATGGCTATTACAGCCAAGCACATCAATAGGGTCTACTTGCCACACACAGGTTTCCTTTAAGCTCTTCCAAACCTGGGTGCATGAATGAAAAGACTAAGCTCTTGAAAGGACTTGGCAGTAAACTCTGTAGCTGGAGGGAGCTGGTTAGAGACTCTGGCCCAAAGAGAGCATCAAAGAAGTGGGCTGGGCAATAGAGTGGCCCTCCTCTGAAAGAGTGCTGACTTATTCCAGGTGGTGGGACCGTTGTGGCCTGAAGCAGCAGGCCTGGCAGGCGGAGGAGGACTAGGCTCAGACAAGGCACCAGGTCCTGAGGCTCAGTGGCACCTGGAGCACTGTAGTCTGGGAGACACCAGACATTTCGGAATGCATAGCCACTGGTATTCTTGGAGCATGCAAGTAGGGGCCCTCCAGGAGGTAGAACTGGATTTCCTTTCAGCATGATGCAGGGAGTCTTGAATAGGATTTAATTTAATTTGGAGAAGTAATAACATGGTGACATATTTGCACTATGGGTGTGTGGACTAGTTCATACTTGTTACCTACTGAGGATTCCAAGGAATTTATACTTTTCATTACAAACAGCCATAGGAAAATTTCAATCAAATCTAACCCTGTCATCTCCCCAACCTTTAGCATAGTACTGAAATAGAGTTTGGCTGCATTTAAAACAACAAAAACAAACACTGTATCATTTAAGAGGAAGAAAGGAAGAGAAACATTTAATTTTGGAATATGTGTAGGTGGTAGATTATGACCATGAAAGGTCCAAAAGAGTGGAAATTAAAGATAAGAAAAAAAATTATGTGAGTTAGAATGAATACTTTGAGAAAAGCACGGCTATAATTATAAAGCATGTTCATGAAAGCAAGAAAGAGTAATGCCAATATATTATTAAGAATTAGCTTTTCTGTAATGAGAAGTTAAATTAAACATAACAAATGCTATTTAAAATTAAAAAATCATCTTGCAAAGTGTTATTTACAGCTCAGATCCATCTCAGTGATCTATTATTGTTTAATTTTAATTTTTAAAATATATATTTATTGACTTCAGAGAGGAAAGGAGAGAGAGAAACATCAGTGATGAGAGAGAATCAATGATCTGCTGTCTCTTGAATGGCCCCAACTTGAGATCAAGTCCACAACCCGGATGCTCTGTCCAGTGAGCCAAACCCATGAGGGCTCAGTGATTTACTTATTTATTTTTTTAATATATATTTTATTGATTTTTTACAGAGAGAAAGGGAGAGGGATAGAGAGTTAGAAACATCGATGAGAGAGAAACATAGATCAGCTGCCTCCTGTGCATACTTCCTACTGGGGATGTGCCTGCAACCAAGGTACATGCCATTGACCGGAATCGAACCTGGGACCTTTCAGTCCGCAGGCTGACGCTCTATCCACCGAGCCAAACCGGTTAGGGCATCAGTAATTTATTATTGATAAACTCCTAGGTTTTCCCTGAACTGGAAAAATTTAAAACTTTGATATAGAATTTAAAAATGTTTTGATAGATGTTATTAACATTTTTATCAGTACAAAACCAGCCTGAACTAAGTTAACTGGAGTTAGCGGCACTTCAGAGGGTGCTAAACAGTGTTCAGTGGAGTCTGTGAAGAATATTTTAGCATTTGGAAATTTTGATCTGCTTGGTAGAGATACTTTTGTAATCTTACTAAGCATTATAGAGATTTATAAAAAATGGGTTTTAGGCTTTATCATGATACTTTAAATTTATAAGTGACTCTGTAATTGGACAGCAAGAAAAGCTCAACTCAGTGATTTTCCTTAGAGATGCAGTGTATTGACAAAACATTGTAGCATGCTGATATGACATTAAATCTATTTCTTACAAGTTCAATGTGTGTGAGATAGATGGAGAAATAAATTAATGTTGTAAGGTCATTGGCTTCAAGCTTCCTGGGATGGAAATGTTTGTAATCTAGGCTTAGGCTTTACAGATTTCAAAGTTGTGAAGGATTGTAGAAGCTGGGGGAAATGTAGAGGGTGTGCAGACATTTGGGTTTCAAATGAAGGCTTTTATTTTAATGTTAGAATTTTACATAGTGTTAGGAGCCCTGTGGAAAATTTGAAAATTATTAATTGAAGGGATTGATTATCTATATAGTATTTTGTTTTGTTTAGGAAAATGGATCACATGACACATAAATAACTTACAAACGGGAAAGAGAAACTAGTTAGCTGGACCATAAGTGATCTTCTAGCACTTTACCTAATTCATTTGAACGACACATATTTAGCCAGTGTGGCCACTTAAAGAAACTTCTTTACCTTAACAACATCCAGTCAAGACCAAAGAGCAGAAGGTTTATTTTTCCGTATATCATTGTTAATGAAATTCTGTTTTGTGTCACAATTAATAAGTGAAAATGACTACCAGAAAAATACAATGATATTGTTTAAAGAAAAGCCCACTTTTTATTAAAACAAGCAAAAAATAATAAATTTTAAAAATTCCCTTCTGAGAAACAAGAGAAAAACCCAATTCTAAATACTTTTTGTGTTACACTGGAACTAATGTCTGCAGTAACAAGCTTTTTAGAATATCATAACAGCAAAAGCTCAACTTATCAAAACATACAAGATACAGTCAAAGGTATACTTGGAACAAAACCATAGCTTTAGGAGCTAAACAAAAATGAAAACTAAATGAATGTTCAATTTATGAGTTATAAATACTATAGTAAACCAATCTGGATGGAGAAATTGATAAGGATTTAAGAAGAAATGGATGAATTAGAAAACGGTAATTTGTAAATAAATGCAAGGTGAAAATAGCTAGGTAAGGTCAGTTTCTTACTTCATTTTACAGATGAGAAAATAGACTCACGAAGTTGAGTGACTGCCTCCTCGGATGGGGCAGAGTGCTCCGAGGGCACAGCTGACGGGCCCTGCTGCATTTATTTTTTGCATGAAGATTGGCACTAACCAAGCAGTCCATCAGTCTGAATTCTGGTGAACAGTTTTAGACCCTTAATGGCTAGGAAATGGCTCGCAAATGATATGGCTAGATATGTTGCAGTTGCTTCAAGAAACTGGTTAAGGAAATAGAATAAAAACCAGCTATCAGTTGGAGGATGGTCCTCATAAGGGAGAGTCTTAGATGCCCAGTCCTGTTTTCTTTGGTCTCTTGGTCATGTGAACCTTGAATGTCTAGCGCCTAGAATCTGACACTTCATGGTATGCTGTGCCTCACAGCTGCCCCAAAGCTATAGCTGTTCTTTTTTCCACCTCTTAACTCGAGGCCCAGGGAAGAGAATTGCCATCACCAACATCACAGTTGGGAAGACGGCAGTGACTACAGTAGAGCCCAAGACTGACTCTGAGGCCAATACTTGCCATTAGAGATAACTGTGGGCTTAATACTCAGGGACACTGGCAGTGTCCAGGTAGAGACTTCATAGCATCTGTGGCAGGATAGCCAGGTAGGCACTGCCAGAAATGCTTTGCCACTGTCTTATAAAATCAAATTCCCGGGACACTGCAAGGAGGCAGTCCACATGGTGTGTGTGTGTGTGTGTGTGTGTGTGTGTGTGTGCACGCGTGCGCGCACGCACAATTGTGTCTGATTTTTCCTGCTTTGAATGACAATATAAGAAATATTTTGCTTTTCTCTTTGACCCTACACTGAGGAGACATTGGCCGGGTACAGAAGAGCAAACTGTCTAAATAACAGCTGTTGCTAACTCCAACCAATCGATAAGCTTATGTAAAAGTGTGGACTCAGATTTGCCAGTTTTGGTAATTTTTAAAAATAATCTTGAAATTCACTTTTTAAAATGCAGAATCTTCAGCTATTAAATCTTTAAATACTCAAATTCTTTCAGTATTATTTTGGAAACAGTTTGGTCTAAAAAATAACGTGTGTCTGTAGGCCTGTTCTGAGTTGAAGGCTCTGGATTTATTACATGAAGCTCTCTCCCTTAACTGCCATGAGTACAAATAATTCATTTAGAAAATGTAGGTGCCGAGGTTCTGCAGCAAGAATAGGTGGTATGTAATAAGTATTATAGAATAGAAAGAAACAGAAAGTATAGAGTGAACAGAATTTTTTTTTTTAAAAAACAGTATTTTCCAAGAGAGAAAAGGTGGTATTCGGATAATGAAAAAATAACAGGATACCATTAAATTCTTAGAAAATGAAAACATAATAGTGTGAATTAAAAAATTAGTAGGAGAATTGAAATTTAACAATGAATTCTCAGAAAGTAGGGCAAAAAACAAAGAATTGGAAATGAGAGAGAATTAAAGATATGAAAATGAGAGGCTCACTCCCAGAATACCAATATTAAATCATCGGAGGTTTAGGATGAAAGAACAGTGAGTATGGAAGGGACAAAATCATCGTGAAGTAATAAAAGGAAATTTTCTAGGTCTGAAGGATAAGTGTCAGATTGCAGGAGATTGAGTACTCAGCCAAATGGACAAAAATAAACTTATTCCAAGAAAAATCCTGTGAAATTTCAGAACACTTGTGGACCAAGAGAAGAATCTTCCAGTGCAGAGAACAACAGAAATAAGCCATTACCTGCATCACTTTAGAATCAGAAGCATTTTGGATTTTCTAACTGTAACAGTGGAACGAGGCTTTCACAAATAATGGGACAAAATATTTTCACCTAAAATTCTATACCCAATGAAAGTATTAGTTAACTGGAAGATTAATATTACAATAATTTCTAACATACAAGACCTACAGTGATGATGGTCTTGAATGTCTACACTGAAGTCTGCTATCTATTACCTGTCTGTCTATTTACCTATTAACCACCATCTTGAAAAATAATGTTGATGCCTATAGGCTGTTATGCAGAAGAAAACAAAATCTATCACAGGCATTTTCTCCTATGGACGTATATGCATAGATTATCTTTTGAGACAGATGATGTTGATAACTGTTATTGATTAAGTAAGAGTGGTGTGAGGGAAACTTTTCATTGTTTATCTCTTTTTCCTCTTTAACACTGTTCCTAATTTTTTCATTTGTAGGAGCTATTCTAATATATTCCTAATTTTAATTTTTCCCCCCCAGAATGGTAACTTGTTGGGTAGGCTATGTGTTTTAAAGATGAATAAAATAACATGTATTCCTTAAAAGTTTTAAATAAAATAAAAGTAAAGGTAATAAACATTTCATATAGTTTAAAAAACTGTAAGAGATTACCCCCTTTATCATTTAAAAATATTTAGCATTTTCTCTACTTGTAATATTCAATTTCTTTTGAAAATTGCTAATTTAAATTCTGTTTTGTATGGAGGAAGGAAAGATCAAATTTTTTTTTTTTTTTTTTTTTTGTAGTACTGGCCAAGTACAAATAGCACAGATGAAGAAGAATTCTTAGAGGCTGAATAATGGATGATATGGATGATAAAACTTCTCTTGTTCCACGGGAGTAATTCTATAGTTTTAGAATACCCTTTCGTAAATGTAATAGAATTCAAGTAATTCTAAACTTGAAAACCTTGCTCTATTAGGATCATATTTTCAGTATTAATTACCTGGTGGTCTTATTGTGGGAAGATGCTCGCATTGACAAGGCAACAGCTGAAACTAAAATGTTAATTCTGCACTAATAATCTTTGTTTTTTCATTTTGTCCTGCCACTCACAGATGTTGTCAATTGTTTATTCTGAAATGTCAAAAGACAGAGTTAGCTAATTGACAAAAGTTTTTGTGTGAAAATTGATTACTGCAAAATCAGCAAAGTTAATTGAATCTTGGATTTTTTTTATATTATTATCTATTGGGTCCCCATTCTTATTTCACTTTATTCTATTCCTTATTTCTAAAGACTTATTGAAACTTAAATAGAAGGCTATTTCCATTTACTCCGAATATACTGTACTTGCTAACTTTCCTAAAGTACCAATGCGTAAGAGGCAAGATGGGAGGAAGGCAAGATAAACAAGACTTAGAATGGTTATTAGGATATATTGTGTTAAGTGAGTGTTGTTTTATAAATGACATTTAATACGTTTAAATGCTGAGTAATCCAAGTAGGGAATACAGTTAGCAAATACCAGTAAATTTTCAAAAAAGGAAGAAAGAGCTAGCATCCTGGAAAAAAAGCAAGAGAGGGGAATTAATGCCAGACAAATTTAAAGAAGCATGACATTAGGGCTCCTTGTGACAATCAGAAGGGCATTCACTTTTTCAGAACACTGAATTAATGCAGCACACTCCTGTCCTGCTTTGTTCTATTGTGAAGACATCTTTTGTTTGCCTACATGTCCTAAACTTCCTTACTAGTCATTGTCAGTTTCAAGGTGGAGGGGAAAATATTACAGATGGTAATAGTTGCATGAGAATAGCAAAGATAGTTAGCTAGTGTATCCTTTCACAAATATTTAGAAGAGATTATGACTGTTGAATGTCAGAATGGAGGAGGAGGAATCTTCCACTGGGTATATCCTAACACAAATTCACTATGTCACAAATTGGAGATTAGTGGATAAATATTGATGTTGCAAATGCAACCCAAACTGACTATAGCAAAAAATGTAATTTATTGTCTCAGGAACTGAAAGGCCAGTATAAAGCTGGATTCAGGAACCTAAACTTGATTATTAAGACTTGACTTCTCTCTACTTCTTAGCTCTTTATGACTGCATTGGCTTATTTCCAGATTTTGGAGGAAACTGGCATTAATCAACACTTTCCTGAACCCAGCGGTAGAGGGATTCTGTTTAAGCAAAAGTCTCAGAATTATGTCTTGTTGACTTTGATTGGCCCATCCCTGTGAATATGTTGGACCAAGGACCTTATCTTATGGGCCTTTGTGTCCTTGAAGATAAGCACAGGCTGTTGCACAATGTAGAGTAGGTGCTAAGTACACAAATATGCTAAAATGTAAGCTGCTCTTCTGAAAGCAAACAATTTGTATTGTAGGAGCTATTCTAATATATTCCTAATTTAAAAATTTTCCCCCACAATGGTAACTTGTTGGGTAGGCTGAATATGTTTACTAGAATCCAAGAACCCAAGACTTTGTGCCTACATGTGGTAGGATTCTGTCAGAATTTCATGGTATAATTCAGGAAGAAAGAAGTAAGAAGTAAGAGAGTAACCTAGATCTCACATTGCTTGAACACCATAAGAGATCTATTAAGAGATAAGAGATCTATTATCAGGAACACTTTTTATTTCCTTTGAATCATACTTAAGGTGACCAGATGTCTTGCTTTTGGCGGGACAGTCCCGTTTTTTAACAATCTGTCCCTCGGCGTTTTAAAAAAGTCCCGGTTTTTGGAAAGAATGCACGACAAGCTAGGGAACGGCAGGTGAATGCGAAGGAAGATATGGTTTTTGGCGGCCATGTGGCTATTTAGCGAGGATATGAGTTTTATATTATTTTTGTTAATTTTATAATGTTAAACTTTAATAATAACAAATAATTGTTGAGAACTGATTATTGAGAACTGCTTATCAAAGTTCGCATTGTTGACCAGTTTTTAGAACTCGACCACCATTGTTTGGACTTAGTGAACAATGGCATTTTTTGGGATTGGCAACGACGAGAACATTTTGTAACTGTCTCTCAGACGATACACATCGTACTGCGTGCTAGTAAGCTGGTTAAACAAGTGATGTCATTACAAATCAGCTATTCAGATAATTTAGGTATCTTGAATTTCTCGTATTATTTATATTTTATAGTGGCGGCAAAAAGTCTAGCGCCGGCCTTGAAAGTGACACTTATGACTTACGTTACAGCAAATTCAGAGGAAAAATAATACAACTTAGTATTGTTATTATTTAGAAAGAAATATAGGATTAAAATTAAAATAATAACGCGCTGTCCTTACCAGGAACTAATGCTGTGACTGATGCATTTTTTTCTACGGTAAATAAAGTGTATACATCAGAAAAATCACAATTAAGTGTTGAGACTTTGAAAGCCATTTTATGTGTGAAATATAATTTAACAAATTCTTGTGAAAAATTTCATGACCTTTTAAACAACGACAGCAATCTACTAAAAAAATTCACTCAAATGAGCAATATGCCAAAGAATAAAATAATACCATACATAATTTTTTAAATTTATTACATTTGTAAATTGTACTTACGTTGAAATTTAAAAAAATATATTACAATACTATTTTTGCATTCTATGAAAATTTTTGTTGCTCCATATAGACCAAATTTTTAATAAAGAACCCATCCAATCGGGATAGGGGAGGACGGGGGAAGGTCAAGGGGGGG
>PVJC01017394.1:0-32548 GCA_004026665.1 Murina feae | reverse complement strand
TGAAAGTGTTACATATGTCCCCTCCTCCCCACCCCTATCAACCCCCTCAAGATCCTTAATCACATCTGCAAAGTCCTCTTCGCCACATGAAGTACCATATTAACAGGTTGCAGGGATTAG
Organism: Murina feae; assembly: GCA_004026665.1. NCBI lineage: Eukaryota > Metazoa > Chordata > Mammalia > Chiroptera > Vespertilionidae > Murina > Murina feae. Next base: position 32,428 of record PVJC01017394.1, on the reverse strand, counting down.
GATGCAGACATCTGGGGGTGTGGAATTCTCCACAGCACCCTTGGGCCTCAAGGACATAATGATGGAGGACAGCATTCCTGAAGAAGTCCCCAGCAGAGAGTTGCTGCAAGAGAAGAGCTCTGCAGGGAAGGAAGAAATATCCTGACACTCCCGCCCTCTGATCTCTGGCTGACTCCCATTGGCCCAACCCCTGACCCAACCTCCCATTGGCCCAACACATCTGCCAGTCACAGGGCCAAGGTGTCCAGGTGCTACAGCCCATAGCACAGAGAATGGATCTGGGGTAGGAACGGGGCAAGTGAATAAAAAGCTCTTGTGCAGACAACAGGGGGTGAGGGCGAGGGCAGGACTGGGGGGATGAGGGGACAAGGGGGGATAAAGACACATTTATAATATCTTAATAAAAACTAAAAATCGAAACAAAACAAAGCCCTTCTCCCGCGGCATGGCTCAGTGGTTGAGCATCGACCTATAAACCAGGAGGTCATAGTTCGATTCCTGGTCAAGATACATACCCAGGTTGCAGACTCAGGCAGCCAATCAGTGATTCTCTTCATTGATGTTTCTATCTCTCCCTCTCCTTTCTTCTTTGAAATCAATAAAAAATATTATAAAAAAGAAGGACTAACAAGCCCATTACAGCCTCACCTCTCAAGGCTGTCTATGGGCCAGTACCATCGTCACCAGGACCATTGGAAATGCAGTCTCAGGCCCCACGGAGCCCCAAGGTATCAGAATTTGCATTTTTTGCAAGATCACCAGGCAGGTTTGTAGTTGAAGACCAGCTGCACTGGAGGACTTCCATCCATGGGGGGACAAAGGTTGTTGACAATTATACCCAAACTGAATTAGTTCGCATCTGCAAGACACAGATTTGAGACTCACTTGGCATCCTAGTAGTAGCCCCAAAGAGTAAAAAAAAGCCACAGACTGGATCTTAGAGAAGAAGGAAACTGTCTTGAAAACAGATTCAGATATTCTTAGACATCACACCTACCAAAACCGAGTTTGTGAAATCCCAAGCATATGTTAGATACATCTACTGAAGGAAAAAGAATGAAGAAAAAAATTAAAGGAAGACGCTAAAATTAGCGTCTGTTCAGGAGGTGACAGATGTCTGGGTCTTGATAGATTTCTAGACTTGTAAAAAATGTTGTTTTTTCATCTTTATTCATGCATGTCTGATGGGTGCTTTGGATATTACCATTATTTTTTCTCCACATACTAAAATTAATTTTCTTCTTCCTAAAGGGTTGATTCCAAGTGTTACTTTGTGTGAAGGCTTTAGAAAATGTTCAATCAGGGTATCAGTTATGGACAAAAACTCCTCCGTTCGAGCCACCCAAATGATCCTCTAGCTGTGCTTTATTGTGAATTGATTCTTTGTGTTGAACACCATTTCCGCATTTGAAAATGGACTGAAATCCTTGCTTAGGACCATATAATTTCTATCTTTAAATTTAAGAATAAACCAGCAGGCTTCTGCTAAGGGTAAGTGAAAAGAATACGTTTTGGTTCAGGTTGCTAAATATGTTTGAGTTTTAAAGGCTCATGGCCGGCATGGAGCATTCTGTTGTGGGCGTGTTGATTGCGTGGGGAAATCAGGGCTTTGGAACCCACAGGCCTGGGTTGGTTTTCTCATTTTGCCACTGACTAGCTGTGTGACCTTGGACAAGTCAGTGAAGGCCTTTGACCCTCAGTTTCATCCCTTTTTTTAGGAAAATAGAGGCAGTGGCACCTGCCTTGTGGTGAAGGTTTGTTGAGAAGTTCAGTGGCAGTAGATGACCTTGCACATAGTAGATGCTCAATAAATATCTATCGTCTTCCTTGAGGGCAGCGGTTTTCAACCTGTGGGTTGCAACCCTTTCACAGGGGTCGCCTAAGACCATCCTGCATATCAGATATTTACATTATGATTCATAACAGTAGCAACATTACAGTTATGAAGTCGCAACGAAAATAATTTTATGGTTGGGTCACAACATGGGGAACTGTATTTAAAGGGCCAGAAGGTTGAGAACTGCTGATCTAGGGCTTGGGAATGTCTTGCAGGCCCTTGACATAGCCTGTTCATATGTTATATGAATTTGCCTGTTAATGGCATGTAGAAGGGAAGATAGAAATAAAATTCAGAGATTTCATGAGAGTTCACAGTTCTTAGAGGTGGAGCAAAAATCATTTAGCCTGGCCAGTATAGCTCAGTGGCTGAGTGTCAACCTGTGAACCAGGAGGTCACAGTTCGATTCCCTGTCAGGGCACAGGCCTGGGTTGCAGGCTCAATCCCCAGTGAGGGCATGCAGGAGGCAGCTGACCAATGATTCTCTCATCACTGATGTTTCTATCTCTCCCTTTTCCTTCGTCTCTGAAATCAATAAAAATATTTAAATAATAATAATAATTTACTTTCTTTTACAATTAGTGTTGGAAATCCTCAACTAGCCTTCATCTCTGGCATGTACAGTACCATGCAAAACCAAATAATACAATGTTTGGGGAAAACAATGATTGGTACTAACACTATATAAAGGAAAGCATGGGAAGGATAGCCCCCACTTTCCAGATAGTTTTTTCTTTGGCGCGAGGAAGGGAGGAGGATAGATGAGGTCAGAGCAGAGCAAGAGGTGTCCCAATGCTTTAAAAATGCTTACTTGAGCTAAGTTTTCCCATGTCAATAATTTGTATATCTCATTATATCAGATAACATACTTACATTATAAGATTATATGTCCCATATATTTTTATGTATTTTTGTAGCACTTTATAATATGTTTCTATTAGGCGATTATATGTTCCATATATTCTTTTGAACATTGGAAATATTTAGGAGAAGACATTAAAAAGATGAACTAGGAAAATAAATGTGACAATCTCCTTGTAAATAGACAGCACGTTGCTGAAGTCAGCTTGCAAAAAGCCAATGTTAGTTACCACCGATGGAGTGATGACTAGATGCAGGCCCCGCGCCAGGTGCTTGGCGTGAATTCTCTTATTACATCCACACAACCAGCAGACCAGGTATTATGGTCTTCATTTTACAGACGAGTAAATCGAGGCAGTTAGCCAACACACATCGATTGAGCACTTTTAACGTGCCAGGCACCATACTGTTACACCTGCACAGTTTTATTTCATCTTCCAGCGATTCTGGGAATTACACGGAAAACACAACTTTAAACCAGGGGTTGGCAAACGTTTTCTGAATTGGGCCAGATAGTAAAAATGTTACATTTTGTAGGCCCTGCAATCTTTGTCGTGATGGCTCAACTTTTGACTCAGCCAGAGATGACGTATAAATGAAATAGAGAGGTGCTGTGCCAGGGAAACTTTATTGGTGGGCCCTGATGTTTAAATTGCATTTAAGTTTCATGTGTCACAAGGTACCACTTTCTTTTGGATTTTCCCCCACTATTTAAAAATACATTTTTTTTCTTAGCTCATGAGTTATAAAAAAGCAGGCAGCCTGGCTGGTGTGGCTCAGTGTGTGCACATGCCCAGGTTGTGGGATCAACCGCCAGTAGGGGGCGTGCAAGAGGCAGCCGATCAATGATTCTTTCTCATCATTGATGTTTCTCTCTCTCTCTCCCTCTCCTCTCTGAAATCATTAAAAATATATTTTAAAAAAAGACAGGCAGAGTCTGGATCTGGGCTATGGTTTGCCACATGTGGCTTTTGACTGCAAATCAAGGCAGTTAGCCAACACACATCGATTGAGCGCTTATAACGTGCCAGGCACCATACTGTTACACCTGCACAGTTTTATTTCATCTTCGAGCATTTTTCAGGGAGAGATTCTTCACCGTAGTGACAGAGGGACATTGTGCGCACGTGTGTGTGTGTTTGCACAGGCACATGTGTGAGTGTTGAACGATACTAATTTCCCCCACAACTTTTTTAAAAAATATATTTTATTAATTTTTTACAGAGAAGAAGGGAGAGAGATAGGGAGTTAGAAACATCGATGAGAGAGAACATTGATCAGCTGCCTCTTGCACACCTCCTACTGGGGATGTGCCCACAACCAAGGTACATGCCCTTGACCGGAATCGAACCTGGGACCCTTCAGTCCGCAGGCTGATGCTCTATCCACTGAGCCAAACCGGCTAGGGCTCCCCCACAACTTTTAATTCGAAAGATTTCCAGCCTGCAAAAACATAAGAACTATTAGGAAAAACTCTCTTTATAAACAGCCTGCAAAAAACTTGTAAGAATATTGGAAGGACACTGAACAATATTTGTCACTCTGACCGAGCTGTTTTTGACATTGTATCACAAGTATTCTATGTATTTGTGTATCTATGTATCTTCCTACCTATGTATCTATGTATCTATCTATCATTTTCCTAAGAATCAGGTACAGCCGGCCAGTGTGGCTGGGTGGTTGAGCATTGAACTATGAACCAGGAGGCCACAGTTCGATTCTCGGTCAGGGCGCATGCCCCGGTTGTTGGGCTCCATCTCCAGTGCGGTCTCTCATCATTGATGTTTCTATCTCCCTCTCCCCCTCTCCCTTCCTCTCTGAAATCAATAAAAGAAACACACACAAAAAAGAATCAGGTGGGGACAGCATGACACGCACCTTGGATACTGCAGAGCACAAAACCTTAAGAACAGGAACATCTGTCTTCAGAACCACAGTACAATGTTCACACTCAGGAAGGTTAACATAGCCTATCATACAATCAATATTTTAATTTCCCCAGCTGTCCCCCAATTTCTTTTTTGAGCTGGCACACTTACTTGTTTGTTTTGAACCAGGACTCAATGGACAGTCACACGAGGCACCTAGCAGTCCTTTGAATTCGGTCTCCTGGAAGCCAGACCAGCTCTCTGACCTCTTTCTGTCTTCACGATGCTGCTATTTGAAACGCACAGGCCGTTGGTTTTGTACAAAGTGTCCATTCGGATTTGCTCGATTGCTTTTTGTGATGAGATTTAGGTTAAACATTTTTTGGCAAAAATACTGTATGGCTGATGTGTCGTCGGAGGGCGGTCTCCTCAGAAGTGCAAGGTGTCACCTGTCCTATTGTTGATGGTGTTAACCTTGACCACGTGGTTAAGGGAAATGCCACTCAGAACAAGAAATCATTGAAGAGTGTAAACAGGAAAAGACAAACAGGTACACGGGGTCCTGTCTGGCGGACACAGTTTGCTCGGCTTCCAGGTTCTTACAGGTGTACAGGTGACTGAATTCAACCGGCGAAATAGCTCGCTGCTCCTGGCTCTGTGGCCATCAGTATGCGAAGCAGAGTTCTTGCTCAGCAGCTGGAGATTTATTGATTGTGTCACTGTCCATGATGGGGTGCAGCAAATCTTGCCGTGGCACTTGCATTAGTTTTCACATCGTGTAGCTACAAAGATAGAGGACGTGGTCCGCCTCCCTGCTCTTTATGGTCTTTCCAAGGGCAGGAGTTTGGACACGTGCCACTGTGGTCCAAGCCCCTGTAATCCTCATTCAATGACAACATCCTCATCCCCTAATAGTCCCTCCAACCTCTCCTCTGCTTGCTCTCTTACCACAGTCCATTCTCCGTGAAACAGCCTCTGGGCATTTTTAAAAATTCAGATCAGATTATCAACCCTCTTGTTCTTGAGACTTTGCCTATTATCCTTAGAATGAATATGTAAATACTTCCCCTGGCCCGCCCTGGATGGCCTGGCCCTGATCTTTCTCTCAGACTTCGTTTTCTTCCACTCTGTGGTCTCTGAACCCCAGTTGCAATGGGCTCTCTTTCTGTTTCACCAAAACGCTCCTGCCTCAGGGCCTTTGCATATGCTGCCCTCCCATCTAAGACAGCCCTCTCTTGTTCCCCCACTACCTGTACCACATGCTCACTGGAGAATGGTCTCATTTCAGGATCCAGAGGCTCCAACAAAGTTACTTGGGCGGCGTTGGCTTTATATTGGTTGCTTCTCTCCTCATCGTGGCAGGATGGCTGCCAGTAGCGCCAGCTGTTCCATCCCTTCCCCTTAACCCCCTCCCCCACAACGGCATTCCTAGGAAAAGAGAGTACATTTTTCCTAATAGTTCTTCTTAGAAAAAATATGAGATTGGCTTTAATTAGGTCACCTCAGGTCACGTGCCCATTCCTGAGCCAGTCCTTCTGAATACGAGGCCCAGCCCTTAGAAGGGGGTGTGTGTTGGCCTTTGCCAAGCCTCATGGACTGAGGGTGGGAGAGGGTTCCCCAGTGAACACAGTGTCCTGTTACCAGAAGAAGGGGAGTGGGTGCTGCACAGCCAAGTGAAAGGTGCCCATCACAGACTCTTGCAAGGACTTAAGGAGATCAAAAGCAAAAAGAAACAACGAAGTCGGCGTCAGCAATATCTGACATGCTAACTGGATGTGCGTGATGAAGGCCTCAAGTCTGCAGTGTGGGTTCCTGTGGGGATGATCGACCTAAAACCAGGACTTTTGTGGGGAAGGGCTGGGTGGGAGGGAGGAGCAGCTGGTTTGATCCTTAGAGCTTGTGTGTGTGTGTGTGTGTGTGTGTGTGTGTTACACGTGATGAGTGCTTAGATGCCACTGATTTTTCTTTCTTTCTTTCTTTCTTTTTTTTTTTTTTTTTTTTTTTTTTTTTTTTTTTTTTTTGAGAGGGAGAGAGAGATGGGGAGAGAGAGAGAGAAGGGGGCGGGGAGAGAGAGATAGTGAGAAACATTGACTTGTTGTTCTACGCATTTATACGTTCGTTGGTTGATTCTTGTATGTGCCTTGACCAGGGATCAAACCTGCAACGTTGGTATATCAGGACGACACTCTAACCAACTGAGCTACCCCGCCAGGGTTTAGATGCCATTAGTTTCAATTCCCTATTTTTTTTTTTTTTTTTTTGACGGTGAGGAACCCAGACTCTGAAAGAGGAGAAATTATTGGCCCATCCTCCCACAGTGACAAACTCTATGTCCTGGCGTTATTTTTCATTTCATTGTATCTGCAACTTTTCCTTCACCTCGAGGAAAGCACGTTTGGATTCATTTTGAAAACCAAAGGAGAGTATGGCAGGCGTTTTTAGTGGCAACAGCAATCGAGGTTCCCGAGGCTAACTGCAGCCCTGATTGAAAACCGCCAGCGGTCACCACCCCGGGGAGGGCTGCTAGAGCCTCCACTCTCAGGGTTGTCTTCTTCCGAAATGCAATTTGGAGAAGGAGGAAATACCTGCGGCTCCTGTCAATCATTTTGTGTAATGGTCGCGGGTGCCCCTCCGGTGTTGATGGAATCGTGTAAAAGCAGCCATTCGCGCACCAGGGCTTTCCGGGGCAGATGCCTTGCGATAAGCGCCCCTTTAACAGAGCTGGACTGAGGCTCTCCCTCGGCATTGATTTGCTAGTGCCTTAGGGCAACCTGTTCCTTCCGCTAGACCTGTTTCCCTGTAATGGGGGTGGGGGGTGGGTGGGGGCGGGGAAACCGGAGTGGGATACAGCGTCTGGTACCCAGGATGATTATTTTATTTTTTGTTTATTGATTTAAGAGAGAGAGGGAAAGAGAGATGCACACACCCATTTGTTGTTGCACTTGTCTATGCATTCATTGCTTGGTTCTTGTATGTACCCTGAGAGGGGTCCAACGTGCAACCTCGGTGTATTAGGAAAGATGAGCTACCGGCCAGGGCCTGGTTTTTCATGTATTAAAGCAACATCATCACTTCTACAGTGCTGACTAATTCTGGGCACTTTTCTAAAGGCTTTGTTTTATACGAATAATTCGTTTTATTTTATTTTATATTTTTATTGATTTCAGAGAGGAAGGGAGGGGAAGAGATAGAAACAGTGATGAGAGAGAATCATTGATTGGCTGCCTCCTGCACGCCCCCTACTGGGGCTCAAGCCTGTTACCTGGACATGTGCCCTTGACCAGAATGGAACCCGGGACCCTTCAGTTCACAGGCCAACGCTCTATCCACTGAGCCAAACCAGCTAGGACTGTATGGATAACTCTTTTAATTATCTTAAGATATTACTATTTCCACTTTATAGAGAAAATTAAATCAGAGAGGTTAAAGCACGTGTCTAAGGTCACACAGTAGTAGGGGCCAGAGGTGGGATTTGAACCTCAGGAAGTCTGCCTCCAGAGCCTGTGCCCTTCAGTTTTGCACTTTGCTGATGCATGATATAAAGTTTCCTTTAAAAATATATTAGCCCTAACCGGTTTGGCTCAGTGGATGGAGCGTCTGGCCTGCGGACTGAAGGGTCCCAGGTTCGATTCCGGTCAAGGGCATGTACCTTGGTTGCAGGCACATCCCCAGTGGGAGGTGTGCAGGAGGCAGCTGATTGATGTTTCTCTCTCATCGATGTTTCTAACTCTCTATCCCTCTCCCTTCCTCTCTGTAAAAAATCAATAAAAAATATATTAAAGGAAAAAAGTGGGGAGGGGAGAGGACTGAGTAAGAATCAACTGAAAGAAAAACATTAAATAAAGAATAAAGCGTGCATGATAGGGCTATGGCAAAAAGGTGACCGCGGTTTTGAATAACTAAAGCTTGGGGGATACGAGGCAGTCTAGAATTCTGTGTGGGGGGGAAACGCCTGCGTTCGGCCCGGAAGAAGGCAGGCGGGGGCTCCCGAGTCTGTCCGGAGCCACAGTCCTGGCAGCTAACGACATTGCTCGTCCAGAAGGAGAAATGCCGTCCTTCCATAGCCTCGGAGCCCGTGATGTCCTTTAAGGGTGCCCGGATCCCTTGGACCCGACCTTGCTGGAGGCTGAGGTGCAGTGTCCTTCACTGAGGTGCTGACCGCCGCCTCCCTAAGCGCTGTCTGTGGAACTGAGTGTGGGGTGTGCTGGCTGACCTTCGGCCAAAGTAATCAATGGGCTTTTTTCCACAGTGCCGTCTGCTCCTGTCCCCTGCGGTGGAAGAGACGGGATGGACAGCTGTGGGCGGCTCACCTTGCCACTCACCCTCTCTGATGTCATCCCACCTCCCTCCGCTTTGCAAACACCCCCTAACTCTAATCCTTACCCTAACCCCTCCACTAACCTTAACCTTTACTCAAACCCGAATCCATACCCTAGCCCTAACCCTTCCCCGGCCCTCTCTGTTACCCTAACCATACCCTTATCCTAACACACATAACCTTAATTTTCAACCTAACCTTAACCCTAATCCTTACCTGAATCCTCTGTTTCTCTCCTTTATTTATTTTATTTCCCCAGCCTTTTTGAGGTGTAATTGACAAACAAAAATTATATGTAATTTGAGGTGTACACCATGATGATTTGATATGCGTACACTGTGTCGTGACCACAATCAACACACCCATCACCTCACATAGTTGCCATTTTCATTCACTCATTCTTTTTTTACTTATTCACTTATTTTTTTCACCTGTATTTACTGAGCACCTACTATATCAGCGAGGGTTCCAGCGGGAAAGAGAAGGCACATTTCATGGGGCAATTAAGGAGACGTTAGTAAAAAGACTTTATAATGATGTGGACGTGATCAATGTAACTAAGGGGTATACTGAGGCACTGAGGAGCTAGCGCAGGGAGGAGTTACCACCTCTGGGGCTATGGGAGGGAACGGAGTTGGCGTCCCAGTTACAGGTGATGCTGTGGAGGAGGGGCCAGCAACAGGAGCTGCTGCCAGGTGGTCCCCGAGGTTATCAGAGCAGGGAGGGGTTGGGAAGAAAGCACCAGACTTCTTCCTCCCCCTGCCCATCTGGCTCCTTCTCACTCTTAGTCCCCATCCTTCATCCCCAATTCCAACCCTCCCCAACAATGACTCAGGACAAACTGTGCATTAAGATCCACCAAGTCATAGAAAAAGCTTGTCCCTTCCGCTTCAGCCCACACCCTCCAAAGTATCAAACAAAACCAAGAAATCATCCAGGCCTCACACTTGATTCTCTGTCTTTTGTAAATATTTCTATCTCAGCCTCTAAAAGTGATCTCACTGAATGGATGAATAACCATCTAGAGAGAGGACTGAGGAAACTGACATCATTCCAATGAGATCCTTTCTTATGCAAAGTTTTATTCAAATTATGCTAATATCATCCTCTCCACTAGTTGAACTTGCTCCAGCTGGTTGTGGGATGGTGGAAGAAAGATCATCGCAATGCTAAGAAATGCAGCTAGAGGGTCCCAAAACCTGAGAAAAACATTCATTTTCAGGATAAATGGAGAAAGGACAGAAGGTTTGGTACAACAGAGACCAACATCCATTATGACTACTGTGCATGTCGACACCACTAACAAGAACCCTATTTGTTTGCCAGAGTTTTTTCAAGGAAATTGGGCGGTGGTCTTGCCCTTTTGAGAGCCTTTGAGCAGCTTCCCGTTCCCATTCACAGGAGGGGACAGAGCGGGACTGTGATGCAGACCCAACCACATCCTCAGCCTATGGCCCAGGGAGTCCTGAGCTAAAACCATGATGCGTTAGTTTAGGACCAGATGGCCAGGTCTTGGTCATGTCCCTTGGTGGCTCTTGAGCTGTGAGCTGATACAGAAAGCGGAAAAGAGGAATGTGGCTTTCCACCTGAGGGTTCCCAAAAGGGTTAACAGCTGGGAGCCATCTACTGTCAGCACCTCCAGCAGCTGGGGCAACAAAGTCCTCCCTTACAGGGGCCCTGGCTGGCCCAGGGAACTGAAGTTGATGAACTTATAAAACATACCCAACGTTTGACGGACAAAAAGTAGCAGAGGCAGGATTTGAACCCAGGTCTGTCTCATGCCAACATTTCTTCCTCCCTCCACCCTCACCCCCCCTTTTTTTTTTTACCACTAGTCTACATTCTATATAATAATCCTATATAATAAAAGGGTTATATGCAAATTGACTGTAACCACAGAATGACCAGAATGCCTGCTCAACCAGTCACTATGAGGCACACTGACCACCTCTCAGTCCCTTTCCCTGGCTGGCAGGCTCCAATCACCCAATGGCAAATGGGAACTGGGGTGCGGTGGTGGCAGGGGGGAGGGCCAGCTGCAGGCAGCGAGGGAAGATGGCCCTGATCACAGGCCAGGCCTAGGGACCATACCTGTGCACAAATTTTGTGTGCTGCGCCGCTAGTTGTTTAATAAAAAGCAAAATCAAAGGAGTTTATAACAACTTGGATAGAAGGAATAAAAGAGAAAAGAATCAATGACTTATCAATCTGAGGTTTGACAGCCTCGGGGCCTGGGTATATGATGTCATGGCTGACAAATGGGAAAGTTGGCATGTGGATCCACAGGAGGCAGGAGAGATGGCAGGTTCAGGTCTGGCCAGGCTGCTTGTGGCAGAGAGTGCTAGGATGCAAATTTGCATTCAGGGAAAGGTGACAAACCACCATTTTTTGAACTTTCTGAGATGGCCAAAGGCCAGGAAAGATAGCCCAGTGTTTGTGTGGAGCATTGCATGATGGGAAATGCCATTAACACTTGAAAAAGGTTCCATGCAGCCAGGGAGCTGAAAGAACATTGCACTTTCTTCCAGGGGCTGTGAGGACGCGGGCTTGTCCCCAGAGAGAGGTAGCAGTTGAAGACAGTTTCACAGTTGATGACAAAATAGAACAAGTTCACAGCAAGGGAGCCAGAGGCCTGAGTTCCAGCTCCAATGTCGTGCTGACAAACATGCTGTGGGTCCTAGAACAAGCCACTCAACCTCTCTGAGCCTTGACAAGAGTGAGTAATGGTCAGTAAAGCGAGTTCTGCCTTCCAGAAGCCAGGCATAATATAGGGCAAAATCAGATAGATTTATCTCTTAACAATGTCCAAGATTATACTGTTTTGTCAGTCACACTTTGCCCACTAAACCCTTAGGAAGAGCACTATTTCCTCAAAGAAAAATGTTCATTCTTTATCAGCTTAGTTCTAAGACAAAGTCCTCTCAATGTACCCACTGTTCTTCTTCTTTTGCAGGGGCATTAAGTAAAAGAAAGACTTCACTTTCCTCTTTAGTGTAACACCTGGCTACCATTGCCAGGTGCTCTGAGTTGGGAAGAGCAGCAGGTAATCCAGATTTTCAAAATAGGAGATTTCAAGATTTAAACACACAGGCAACCAATTAAACAAAGATTTAAAAACAATGCAGGCCCAATAAATTCCACTTACAAGCCAGCTTTGGCCTGAAGTGGCTCTGAACTATCCTATCTAATAAAGAGGGAATATGCTAATGGACCCTCATGCCATCGCAAAGATGGCAGTGCCCACAGCCAATAAGGAAGGAATATGCTAACTGATGCCACACCCTCAAAGATGGTGGTGCCCACAGCCACAAGATGGCTGACAGGGGAGGGCAGTTGTGGGCAATCAGGCCGGCAGGGGAGGGCAGTTGGGGGTGATCGGGCCGGCAGGCAGAAGTGGTTAGGGGGCAATCAGGCAGGCAGGCAGGCAAGCAGTTGGGAGCCAACAGTCTGATTGGAGAGTGTGCAGGTTGGGCTGAGGGGAACCCGCCTCCCAGGGCACAAATTTCATGCACCAGGCCTCTAGTTGTAAATAGAGAGGTCAGAAACAGCATGTCTGCATGATGTGAAATGACAGTTTGTTGATTGGCTTAATGACCGTATGCTGATTTCCAGTTTGATTATGGCAGAAGTGGATAAGCTGATTGTTGGCAATCAATTGTGTAGGGAGCAACTATAGGGTTAAGCCTTGGACAGACCTGTTGACAAAGCCACAAACAAGTCCCAGCTTAGAGGGTACAGCCCTCTTAGCATAATTAGGCTTGACCTTATCATGTTCCCTAGATCTTATCTGGGTAGCTAATGGGCTGAGGGAGATGCAGCAAGGGCTGCCAAAACAAGTGAAACTCACAAGAACATTGTAACAATGGTGACCACTACCTTGTTTACCTCTGGCTATAAAATAAAGGCTCAGCTAGCTGTCTGGATCTCTCTCTGTGGCCTTAGCCAGGCATAGGAGATCCACCTAGACCCAGCTTATTCTCTTTGTCTGTCTTTTCTACATCCTTTGCTGCCCCCCTCCCCAGGCTCACCGAACCCTTGGCTGAGCTGGCCTGGCATACAATTGGAGAATCACGTCCAATTTCTTCCACAAACATTTTAAGGTTTTCTGCCTTCCTTTTCCTGTGTTGAATTTTACCACATTTTTTTTGGTGAAGTGACCCAAAGGTCACCCACCCTTTACGCTGGAGATGAACATTCCTCTGAATTAGCTCCTATTCCTCCTAGCGGCTCTCAAGGCAGCAGAAAGAGAGACCCTGACAGCCCTGTCCCTGGCTCTGTCTGTGACCTTCCCCCTGTGCTCAGCTGCTAGGAGCCTCTGCGGTCTCATTACTGTTGGAAAAGCACTTTGGGTCTCGAGCTGAAAGGGACTAGGAAAGGCAGGGCGTAATTATTTTGTTTTTCTCACATCTTCAGTGCAGAAAGGCCGTCAGAGGCAGCCCGAGCCTTCCCCATCGAGGATGAGAGACTGCAGTTAATGGAGGGACAAGGGGGCTGGCAGAGGCGGAGAGAGAGGAGGGCGCTGAGAGAAAGACGAGTGTTCTCCTGGTCCCTGCTGGTCAGTCCTCTCCTGGGCCTGCGACCCATCGTGTTCCGGTGACATCAGCGTTTTAGGGTCCACTCCGATCAGGCCTATTTATGTACCTTTTCCTTATCAGAACATGGCTCTGGGATACCCCTGCTCCCGCCATGGGTACTCATGTCTCAGGGACATGTCTGTGTCCCCCTCCGGCTGTGAGTTCTCTCCTAAGTAGGCTGTCTCCTGGCATTTCTTGAGAAAATGGGAAACAAATCCTGGGTTTTGGATATAATAAGACAAGTGACTCATGTAAAACAAAAGTTAGCATCTGCTCTGCACACCAGGTTTAATACCGAGGGATAATTTAAACCCTAGGAAAAGGCAGAGATATTAATAAACAGTTGAGGGGAAGTGTGAAGAGAGCATATAAGAATCTTTGGTTAAAAAGCTTACTGTAGTTAGCATCTAAAATAAGACCCTGCTCAGCATTCTGTTCTGCTCATTTGCAAAATAAGAGATGTATTGTTTTAAAAATAATTAAGTCTAATTTTGGGAGATGGCTCTCCACTGGCTTAAGAATCTATTTCTTTGCAATGCTCCGAACACACCCTAATGTCCATCACTAAATGGTTGGCTGCCTTATGCACTTTCCCATGCTCACTGAGACAAAGCTGGTGTTCCTAGAAAAGTGATGTCCAGGGTCCTTGGGAATCATATTTGGGGTCCTCTGTGGACCCTAGAATTCTTGTCATTTAGAGCAACCATTGAGTCCAGTTTTCTTCAATTTAGATGTAAGGATACAGAGGCCCAGAGAGGTGAAGCAACTTGTCTAAGCACACACAGTAAGTCAGTGGCAGAACAGGGATTCGAATTCAGGCCTCTTCCAGCTTCAGCAGTTGTATTTTCCACCAAATTTGCGTGCCCCACATTTCAGTCACACTTTTAACATATCCACATACCACCTGCACTATTGTTTACTTCATGTTTTCCCCTTAAATAAATTCACTTTTAAAACAAAGATGTTTCTTCAAAGGAAAATAGAAGTGTAAATGGAAAATGTTATCACTCACCAAAATAGAAGGCAAAACAAAAATCAATACAAGGCAAACCAAACAGGGTAGTTAAACTCCAGGAAGGCACCTGTGGTTGATAAGACAGGGACTGAACAAAAGGCAGCATTGCTCTTCTCTCTGTCGGACTCAGGAATGGGAAAGGGGTGGACTTCTCTTGAGGTGAATATGTACCAGTTAAGACCATCTCAAGAACCACCACAGTCCTCACTTCAGATGAATCTGGGTCGTGAGAGCTTCCCTCTCTTCCCTTCTTTCCCTCCCTCCTGGGCCCTGGTGAGGCCCCGTAGTGGATGCTGCATGGAGGAAGTGTCAGATAGGGCTTCCAGGAACCTTCTTTAAAAGATGGCTGTTGGGCCCTTGCTTTTATCTCTTCATCTCTCCCACTTTCCTGTTGGTTGGAATTTGGATGAGATGGCTGGATTTAGGCAGCCATGGCGGGCCATGAGGTAGCCATGAGAATGGAGTCGACCACCCTGGAGCAACAAGATACGAGTCCAATTCCCTAAGCCTCTTGTTTTTTTTTGTTTGTTTTAAAGAAATAAGCTTCCATCTTGTGAAAGTTCCTGTTACCTCGGCACTTCGCTGTTCGTAACCAAAGGTCATTCCAACACAAAAAGAGGCTAAGTGAGCTCTGGGTTAGAAATGAGAAAAACCAGCTCATATTTCATGTGAATCTGGGTCTGAAGTAGTCCCTGTTTTGCAACCCTCAGCAACTAGGCTAAGCTTCCCGTAAGGGTCCCCCTTGGGAATCCTCATTCCTGCTCGGAGCTCTGTGTTTCTGTCCCAAGCCGTGGTCGGGGCTGGTGTCTGCCTGCATTTCTCAGGTGTCGCCCTGTGGAGGAGGTGACCAATGGAAGTATACATGGGACCCAGAGGTGTGAGAGCATTCTGTGTTGGAGGGATAGCAGTCCCTGCTCACTGCTAAATAGCATCCCAACGGGAGCGTGTCTGTCCTCAAACCACCTTACCTTCTGCCTCTGAACCACACCAGGCACGTTTCCAGGAAAGTGCAAACCGCCCATTCCTCTCTTCCCCTCAAAACATCCTCAGCAGCTGCACAGTTGTTATGTATTTTAAATAAAGCTTGAAAACCGCTCAGAATTTAGCAACAATCACCATGGATACTCATCACTGAAATCCCTTGTAACCACGGCAACATTCCGCCCTTCATCCCCCACCCCCTACCCCCCATCTTGCCTGTTTACCCTAAGACTGACGTATCGGTTATGGTGAATGATAGGAAAAAAATTGGAGAGGAACTTCCAAGGGCATAGAAGCATGAAAGATCTCGCCAGAAAATAGGTATTTTTCCATTATTGTAATGAGTATGTTTCACTCTCCTATTTTTATCAAAGATAGATGACTATTATTACAGGGGGGAAGAGGAAGATCAGTGATGGATTAAAGCTCAAACAATCCTCTTTGTCATTTCCTGGAGGTGATTTTTAGCAGGCGTTCTTGCTGCATTGAAAACGTGGTCAGTAGCAATCCAGGAGTATTGAACCAGTGGTGCCATTTGACCCACTTCTTGCAGCTCGCACAAACACTCTAAGAAACCCATGAAAAGGAAGAGACACTATGCAAAGGCATTCCGAGCGAGCCGCCTTTATGGAATGGAAGGAACAGGAGAGACACGTGCGCCTGGAGCAATCATAACGACGCGGAGCGCTCTTTTGTCTCATTCGCCAATGACAAGTAGGACATGGCCGTACATTTATGCTTCAGAGAAATAATGGTCAGCAAACCAAACAAAATACACCTGATCCCAGCGATTGTAGGCGTGGGTCTGAAAATGTTTGTATGCTCCGGAAGCAAGATTGGAGAGAATCTGGGGATTCTGACCTCCTTTTGGATCAATGAACTTTTAAAAAATCCGAGAACGCCTTAGACCATCTCCCCAGAAAAATTTTGCACATACATCTAGAAGATTCCTTGGCCAAGGGTCACCCCTCCCTACAAAGGTCCAGTAACTTGAGGTTTAAATCATAATGTTCATTTAATTCAATCTTTTAAAGATATATATACTAGTATTGTTATTGACTTCAGAGAGGGAGGGAGAGGAAGAGAGAGATAGAAATATTAGAGAGAATCATCAATTCTCCCAAACGCCCTCCACCCGGGACCGAGCCCACAACCTGGGCACGGCCCTGACCAGGAATCAAAAGTGACCTCCTGGTTCATAGGTCAATGCTCAACCACTGAGCCACACTGGCTGGGCCATTTAGTTCTATCTTGATCATTAAGCTACTTAATTTCGTTAAAAAGCAAAAAACCCAAAAACACGTTCAGAAATTTTGCATACAGGACTTGTTTGCTGTCGGTCCCTCCCACTAGAATGTAAGCTCCATGAGGGCAAGGGGTTTTGCTTCCTGTCCATCTCTGGAACCTAGAACAGTGTCTGTTCGAATAGTAACTACTCAATGTTTCCCAAAGGAGGGAATTATGTAACAGCAGGTCCACACGCAAAGGGTTATATTAGAATTATGACTGTTATTCACTCACACCGACCATCAATACTCTATTGTGTAAATATCCCACCATTTATTCATCCAGGCCTCTATTGGCAGGCATTTGGGGTGTTTCCAGCTTATTTGTTTTGTTTTGATCTTTTATGATTGCGATGAGTACCACCTGGAACATTCTCACACATGTCTTTCAGGGAACAGATGGACTCGTTTCTCTTTGGAATGTGCCTAGGAATGGAATTGCTGGATTAGAGAGGATATGTCTGTTTTGTTCTGATAGATAGTGCCAGTTTTCCACCGTGGCCGTACCGATTGGCACTCCTGCTCAGACGATTCGGCATGTCTCCCCATTTCTATGGTGACTACACCGTTCCATGGCCCCCTGTTTCCTGTAGGGCCACTTGTGGATATAATCACCCCATTTCCGACCCACCCCCCAGTGCAGTTTCTTTCTTGGTTGTGGCCCATTTCATCTCTGCTCATATGATTTAGCTTTTTGAGAGAGCGCCTCTCTTTCCACCAATTGCCTCAAAAACATTGAATGCTAGTGTTTGCTGAATACATCAGCGACTGATTCAAATCTCCTGGAACAAATCCCAAACGTTTGTGCTCCCGTTTTTATTTTGGGGCCATGTGTTGAGAGGAAAACTCCGAGCCATTCAAAACATGAACTAGAAGCACATCGCAAAAAAACCATTACAAACAACAAACAAATACAGTAAGGTTGCAGGATGCAAAATCAATGTACAAAAATCCACTGCTTTCCTGTACTAGTATACTAACAATGACACCTCAGAAAAAGAAATAAAAAACCAATAATACAAGAAACAATTCCCTTTGCAACTGCAACCAAAAACTAAAAGACCTAGGAATACACTTAACAAAGAATGTGAGGAACTTATATATTGAAAACTACAAAGCATTATTAAAAGAGATTGAAAAAACAACAACTCATAATGAAATATTCTGTGTGCATGTATTGGAAGAATCAACATAGTTAAAATGGCCCCATTTTACCAATGGCCCCAATATACAAATTTAACACAATCCCCATCAAAATCCCAATGTCACTTTTAAAAGAAAAAGAAAAAAAAGCCATCAGATTTGTATGGAACCACAAAAGACCCCGATTAGCCAAAGCAATCCCGAGAAAAAAGAATGAAGCTTGAGGTATCACACTACCTGACTTCAAATTATGCTACAAAGCCACCATAATCAAAACAGCATGGTACTGGCAGAAAAACAGACATACAGGCCAACGGAACAGAAATGAGAGGCCAGAAATAAAACTACATGTATAAGGGCAAATAATTTTTGACAAAAGAGCCAAAAACACACAGTGGAGAAAAGAAAGTCTTCAATAAATGGTGCTGGGAACATTGGAAAGCCACATGCGAAAGAATGGAACTAGATTACAGTTTATACCCATGTATAAAAACTAATTCAAAATGAATCAAAGGCCTAAATGTAAGGTCTGAAACAACAAATTACAGAGAAGAAAACATAGATGCTAAACTTATGGACCTTGGTCTAGAGAACATTTTATGAATTTGACCCCAAAGGCAAGGAAGTAAAGGCAAAAGTAAATGAACGGGACTATATCAAACCAAAAAGCCTCTGCACAGCAAAAGGTACTGACAACAAAACAAAAGGACAAACAACCAAATGGGTTAAGATATTGGCAAAATATATGAAGAACTCATACAACTCAACACCAAATGAACAACCTAATTGAAAAATGGGCAGAAAACCTGAACAGATGCTTCTCCCAAGAAGACATACGAATGGCCAAAAGATATGAAAAGATGCTCAACGTCGTTAACTATTAGGGATATGCAAATCCAAACCATCGTGAGGTCCCACCTCACACTTGCTAGAATATTTCAGATTCAGCATTTGTCCTGGGTTCCAGCAGGCTTTGATCTCGTCTTCAAAGACCATGAACATGGGAAGAGGAACAGATCTGTACTGAGTGCCTCGCAGGGGCCACGCCCTGGGCAAGGTGCACGAGAGCTGGCGTTGAATTGAATCGCATTCTGCAACAACTCCAACATTCTTTCTCCAGTCGCCTCTTGGGGAAGAGGATCTTCATCTGCCTGGTCCATAAAGCCAGACTCTTAGGATTTATCCTTTTAGTGTATGTGCTGCCGAAGCGAGCACAGGACTTACCCTTGATAGCTCTCTCTCCCTCAGCCCCACACCCGATGAATCCCCAAGCACTGCGGTTCCTACTTCCAAATATATGTCAAAGCCTCTCACCTGTGCTGTATTGTGGCTGTGGCATCTGCCTCCAAAACATCCAGACAGCGCCAAACAATCACCTCCGCGCTCCTAAACCCGGTGCTGACCGCTGAGAGCGCACAGGAGGGAGAGGCGCACCTGAGAGCCGGTCTGGAGGAGTGGAGCGCTGGAGCGGTCATGGAGAGGTCAGGACCGCAGGGTTACCTGCGAGCTCGGCCCCTCCAATCAGAGGCTCCTCGCCCTCCCCGTCCTTGGAATGCCCTTTGCCGCCCGCCCGCCACCCCCCACCCCCCAGCTTCCTGGAGTCTGAGTCATTTGCAAGGACACAGCATGGCTGGGAGCACCGCGGGGTGGAGGCCACCTGGACAGCGTAAGTACGCGTTTTGACCGGACCGGCCAACGCAGCTTAGAAACTTCTGATTCTGGCTGCTCGGTGCCCAGACAAGCCTCGGTTCTAAGTTCCCTTGCTTGTTACAACAGTTGCGCACCGGTCCGCAGTGGTCTCCTGCCCTTACCTTCCGAGCATGGGTTCCCCCCTCTACCCAAATCTGGACTCGTCCATTGCACTTCCCCGAAGAGGATGCCCCCAATCCTCCTCCTGTTACCTGGCAGGTATAGTCGGGTCGCTGGCTGCTGGCTCTGTCAGGGGCCCAGACCCTCAGACACCTGGAGATTCCGTGGCCTTGGGCCTTTCGACCTGCTTTCTGCCCTGGTTTCATTTATGGGCCATTTCCCCCAGAAGAGCCTTCTCTCCTCAGTCTACACTCAGCATCCTAACTGCCCCCTCTGCCTGCTCCCCCGTTCCTTCCCTTCCCAGCCCATATGGGCATAGGTAGGGATATCCTTGCTTATTTGTTCCATGCCCACATTCCTTCCCAAACTGCCAGCCTCTCTGAGGATAACGCTGTCTCATTCACTATTGTATGCCCAGAGCCAGGTTCACAGAGGTGCACAATAATCATTTAGTGAGTGAATGAATGAAGTGTTATTCTTATCCCCAGTTCACAGGTAAGGAAACTGAGTTCACAGGGGCTGAATCATTTGCTCAAGGCCAAATACTTGGAAACTGAGAAGGTCTGGACTAGAGCTCAGCACTGTCTCTTAGGTAGAAGTCTGGGAGCAGAATTGCTGAGTCATATGGTAAGTGCATCTTTAACTTTATAAGAGTTTTTTTTCCCAAAGTTATGGTCCCCTTTTGCATTCCCACCAGCAACGTATGAGAGTTCTAGTTGCTCTATATCCTCACCAACACTTGTTTCCAGCCTCATTAATTTTAACTAGTCTAGTGGGAGTGTTGTGATATTTCAGTGTGGTTTTAATTTGCATTTCCCTAATGATCTGAATATCTTTTCTTGGGCTTATTGGCCTTTTACACGGCTTTTTTAGTTGAGTATCTTTTTTAAAAAGCACATCTCATTTGCTGGGAAGATAAATGGCATAATCACGGAACAGGATGGAAGCAAAGTGTGAGATGGGAGAGAAGAAACCAGCCAATTTGGGGCGGTGGAAGGAGTTAGGGAGTTGTGAAATTTAAAAATTAGAAGTTGAAGGAGGGAAAAGTGAGGATTATTATGGTAAGAAGTCTTGTCCACTGCTGTTTCTCCATCACTGACCCTGTCTGCCACATAGGAAACACCCCCTAAATGTTTGTTGAATAAATAATAGCAGCCTTAAAATTTTATTATTTATCCGATGACTTCTCTCCCTCCCACCTTTCTTTCCTTCAATATTAAAAAAATATATTTTATTGATTTTTTACAGAGACGAAGGGAGAGGGATAGAGAATTAGAAACATCAATGAGAGAGAAACATCGATCAGCTGCCTCCTGCACATCCCTCACTAGGGAGGTGCCCGCAACCCAGGTACCTGCCCTTGACCGGAATCGAACCCGGGACCCTTCAGTCCGAAGGCTGACGCTCTATCCACTGAGCCAAACTGGTCAGGGCTGCTTCCTTCAATATTAGAGAGTATATCCTGCACCCATGGAACAGGCATGAGTAGGGTGGCCAAATAGCAGAGAGGTAGGTGCTAAGGACTGAATGTCTGTGTTCTCCCCCCAGTTCATAGATTGAAACCCTCACCCCCATGTGATGGTATTTGGAGGGGGCTTTGGGGAGGTGACTTGCTTAGATTAGGCCTTGAAACTGGGGTCCTCGTAGTGACATTAGTGTTGTTGAAAGAAGAGAAGGAGGCATGAGTTGCCTCTGTGTGTGAGCACACCAAGGCAAGGCCATGTGAGCACATAGTCGGGGAGAGGACCCTCATCAGGAGCCCGACCACGCTGGCCCTCTGACCTCAGGCTTCCAGCCTCCAGAACCGTGAAAAATACATTTCGTTGCTCAAGCTGCCTGGGTGATGGTATTCTCTTAGAGCAGCAGAACCGACTAAGACAGCAGGGAAGGGTGAAGCATTCAGAGGCAGAGATGCTTCCTCCTGAGGAACTCACAGGCCTGTTCATCTCCTCGGACTGAGATTATACCCTCAAAGGGGCCTGTGACATCCAATTGTTCATCACTCTAAATGCATCAAGAAACTGTGATATGGCTCAGTGGATAGAGTGTCGGCCACAGACTGAAGGGTCCCGGGTTTGATTCCGGTCAAGGGCATGTACCTTGGTTGCGGGCTTGATCTCCAATACGGGGCGTGCAGAAGGCAGCTGATCGATGTTTCCCTCTCATCAATATTTCTAATTCTCTATCCCTCTCCATTCCTTTCTGTAAAATCGATAAAAAATATATTAGGAAAAAGAAAATGTGATATGTATCCATACAATGGAATATTATTCAGTCAGAATAAGGAATGAAATATTGACACATGCTACAACATGAATGGAACTTGGAAACATGAGGCTGAATAAAAGAAGCTAGACACATGATTCCAGTTATAGGAGATATTCAGAATAGATAATCCCAGAGACAGAAAGTGGATCAGTGGTTGCCAGGGGCTGGGAGGAGAAGAGGGGATAAGGAGTCGCTGCTTACTGGATATAGGTTTCCACATTGGGTGGTAAAAATGTTTTGGAACTAGATCATGGTGATGGTTGTGTAATGACTGTACTAAATGTCACCCAATTGAACACTTGAAACTGATTAATTTTATGCTGTGAATTTTAACCTAAAAAAAGTGCTTGTGAACAGAAAAATGATTCCATATGGGGATTATTCTAGTGAATGGCAAAACCTTGGCAGCTGGTGCCCAGTTCCATGCCCCGTGTGGAGATGCTGTAAGGTCTGGGGCCTGGGCAGATAAGGGACCTTCAGGATTCCACCTGCTGGACCGAAAAAACAGCCCAAGGCCAAACAGCAGCCCTGATAAAACTGGCACCGCAAAAACACCCTCCGTAATGGCCATCTGGAATTTCTCAGGATGGCCAGGGTGCAGTTGTATAAACTCCCCACTTGAACTTAAATCAACTCTCTCCCCCCGCCCCCAACAATCTACCGTGGACAAACCTGATTGGCCCAACAGCAGCATAAAGAAGTTTTGCATGGTTTGTGTGTCTGTGACTTCCCCGGCCCGTTTCCCCCGGACCGAGGAACCTCACCCGAGGGCTATCAATAAACGTGATCTTTCGCTTTTACCCTGCTTGTCTTGGTCAATTTATTGGTTTTGGGTCAGATTAAATCTTACAGGTGCCACAGTTGCCCAGCCAGTTCCAGGGGCGCCATTCCCATGGTATTTAGTCGTTGTGAGTGGCGCCTCCTAGAGTTGGAAACGTGGCAGGTCAGCCTTCCTGTCAGAAGCCAGCCTCATTTGTTGGACGTCAGTGTCTGCTCAAGCCTGCATCCTTCTTCTCTCTCCAAATGGCTGAGGAACAGGGAATTGGCCTCATGATCCTCACTCCAATTAGGAAAGAGCCTAGAGGCAGGAGCAAATGGCTGGTGAGAGTCCCCAGGCAGCCCCGACGGTGGCTCCTGTGCTCTTTACAGAACCTCTCGCCCAGCATTGTCGCGCAGGTTCAAGGGGCAGAGTGAGGAGTGCTTTAATTGCATTGAGCAGGGATGCTGGCTTCCCAATTACTGGGCATTTGAAGTTATTTGATGTGGGAAAACCCTCTGCCCTGCTGAACTGCCCCCACACTGCAGCGGGAACGGAGAATGCAGGCTCAGCGCCAAGATAGACCCAATGCCAGAGAGGCCTCTGTCCTTTTGGTGTTAGCGATTTCCTCCTGGGCACAGCTGGGCCAGGATGGCACTTAAAAATAATCCCCCACATTCAAGCGTCATTTACATGCAATAATGCTAAAAATAAGCAAGTTTACGGAGGGGCGATTTACAAGCAACAATGCACTCGCTTCAAGTGCTCAGGTTGATGAATTTTGACAGATGTATGCACCTGTGTAACCACCACTCCAGTAAAGACACAGATCAATTCTGTCACCCCAGAAACTTTTCTCATACCCCTTTGCCATTTATCACCACCCTCCTCAGCCCCAGGCAGCCACTGGCTGCCCTGCTTTCTATCCCTACAGCTCCCCAGAATTCCATATAAATGGAATCATACATGACATTTCCTCTCTGGTTTTTTCAAAAAGTTCAGCATAATGTGTGTGTGTTTTTTTTTAAATATATTTTTACTGATTTCGGAAAGGAAGGGGGAGGGAGAGAGGGAGAGAAACATCAATGATGAGAGAGAATCAGTGATTGGCTGCCTCCTACCTGCCTACTACTTGGGATGGAGCCCACAGCCCAGGCATGTGCCCTTGAATGGAATCAAACCTAGGGAGCTTTTAGTCCATAGGTCAACGCTCTATCCACTGAGCCAAACCAGCTAGGGCTCAACATAATGTTTTTTATATCCATCCATATCATTTTGTGTATCAGTAGTTGATTCCCTTTTCATTGCTAAATAGTATTTCATTACATGGATATGCCACAATTTGCTTATCTATGCACATATTGATGGGCATTTGGATCACTTCCACTTTGGGGCTCTTATGAATATCTCTCTCTATATATAAAAGCCTAAGCAACCAGAAGGACTGAATTGACTAGAGCAACTGGTCGCTATGACATGCACTGACCACCAGGGGGCACACGCTTGATGTAGGAGCTGCCCCCTGGTGGTCAGTGCGCTCTCACAGCCAACCTCCCCCCACCAGCCAACCACCTGCCGTCCTCCTCCTGGCCAGCAGGCCCTAATCGCCTGATCGGGACTGGGCCTTGGACTGGAATGGGAAACGGGATGGGTGGTGGTAGATGCAGACCCTTTCCCAGGGGGCGTGAGGGCAGGCTCCCTTCTTGGGGCTGGCAGTCAACCTCCTGTGCCCTGTTCTTCCCCCCCACGATCGGCAGGCCCTGATCGGCCCACTGCCTGCCCACCGTGGTAGTGGCGCAGTGGCGAGGGAAGGAGGTGGGGGTGAGGCAGGGAACCGCATGGTGGCAGGGCACCGATGATGGTGGCGTTGGCGTCCAGCATTTGTTCCTTCTGTGCCCGACCCTGATCCACCTGGCTTCAATCAGCCCTGATCTCTAGCCAGGCCTAGGGGTCCCACCTGTGCATGAATTTCATGCCTGGGCCTCTAGTGTTTTTTATATTCATATCATTGTGTGTCTCAGTAGTTGATTCCCTTTTCATTGCTAAATAGTATTTCATTATATGGATATGCCACGATTTGCTTATCTATGCACATATTGATGGGCATTTGGGTCACTTCCACTTTGGGGCTCTTATGAATAAAGCTGCTGTGTGCAAGTCTTTGTGTGGGCATATGTCTTCATTCCTCTTAGATCAATGACTACGAGTGGATTTGCTGGGTCCTATGATAACTGTATGTTGAGCTTGATATGAAATTGCTAAACTCTTTTCCAAATTCTTTGTACCATTTCACGTTCCCACCAGCAGTTCCATTTGCTCCCTATCTTCACAAACCCTTGTCAGTCTTACCAGCTTTAGCCATTCTGGGAGGTGTGTAGTAGTATCTCCTTAGGTTTAATCTCATTTCCTTAATGATTGATGCTGTTGAATACCATTGCATGTGCTTATTGGCCATTTCTATGGTTCCTTTTGGGAACTTTCTGTTCAGATATTTTGCCTGCATTTTAATTGGATATTTGCTTATGATTATACTAGAGGCCCAGTGCACAAAAATTCGTGCACTCAGAGGGCGGTCCCTCTTCCCGGCCTGTGATGGCAGGTCTAACACAGCAGTCAGACATCCCTCTGGCAGCCCAGGAGCCCTCAGGTGATGTCCATTTGCCAGCGGGGAGCAGGCCTAGCCTGCAATCGGACATCCTTAGCACTGCTGAAGCAGGAGAGGCTCCTGCCACCACCGCTGTACTGGCAACCTTCTGGCTTGTGGCTGAGCAGAGCTCCCCCTGTGGGAGTGCCCTGACCACCAGGGGCAGCTCCTGCATTGAGCATCTTCCCCCTGGTGGTCAGTGTGTGTCATAGTGACCAGTCATTCCCAGTTGTTTTGCTGTTACCCTTTTATTACCCTTTTATTATATAGGATTATATAGGATAGAGGCCTGGTGCATGGGTGGAGGCCGGCCGGTTTGCCTTGAAGGGTGTTCCAGATCAGTGTGGGGTTCCCACTAGGGTGCTTGGCCAGCCTGGGTGAGGGGCTGATGGCTGTTTGCAGGCTGGCCACATCCCCTTCAGGGTGAGGTCCTACTGGGGTGCCTGGCCAGCCTGGGTGAGGGGCTGATGGCTGTTTGCAGACTGTCCACAGCCCCTTCAAGGTGGGTGTCCCCCCCCCAGCCCAGGGTGCCTGACCAGCCTGGGTGAGGGGCTGATGGCTATTTCTAGGCTGGCCACAGCTCCCATTGACTCAACATCCCAGCGAGGCTGACTGGAATTAGGTTTCTGGGGTTTATTTATCTTCTATAATTGAAATTTTATTGCCTTGAGCGGAGGCCAAAGCCGGCCCAGGCAGGCAGTTTCCTCCATCGCTGGTGCAACGGAAGCCTCTTGTTTGCTCTAGTTCCATGGCTGCCAGCCACCATCTTGGCTGGGTTAATTTGCATACAGTCGCTCTGATTGGCTGGTGGGCATGGCTTGGCTGGTAGGCTGGCTTAGGTGTAATGGAGTGAGGGTCAATTTGCATATTACTCTTTTATTAGATTAGATTACTAGAGGCTTGGTGCACAAATTCATGCACCAGTAAGGTACCTTAGCCTGGCCTGCTCCCTCTTGCAATCCAGGACCTCTTGGGGGATGTTGGACCTGTGGGGCCTGCGGGGATTGGACCGAAACCGGCAGTCTGACATTCCCCAAGGGATGTAGAAGTGTGCGAAGCAGCAGGTAGCTGGGGAGGAGTCTGAGCTGGGGTGGGTGCTGCTCCTGCTCATCCCGGCCCCACTGCGCCTGCCACCTGCTGGGTAGCACTGCTGTGGAGGTGGGAGAGGCTTCCACCACCACCTCTGTGCTTGCCAGCTATGAGCCCGGCTTCTGGCTGAGTGGCCCTCCCTCTGGGGGAGCGCACTGACCACCAGGGGGCAGCTCCTGCATTGAGCGTCTGCCCCCTGGGTGTCAGTGTGTGTCGTAGTGACCAATGAGCAGTCGAACGGTTGTAACGGTAGCTTAAGCTTTTATATGTATAGATAAGATGATATATTTATTCCAAAGGCAAGGGATGAAGTTACTCAAGATCTTCAGTGCTGTGGGAGAGGTTCCTAGCCTCCCTTTCTCTCTGGGGTCTGGCCAGGATAACAGAAAGGGTTGACAGGCTTTGGTGAAGTGACTATGGTAGAGAAAGAGACAGAGATGACTTTAGCACAAAACCTCAAGCTTTAGAACTCATGAGGATCACTTGGAGAACCACAGGCTCGCTGGGAGACCCACCCAGCGAGTGTCTGTTTTAGCAGGTCTGGGGTGGGGTCTGAGAATCTGCATTTCCAACAAGCTCCCAGGTAATGTTGGTGTCAGCTGCTGGTCTGTAGACCACACTTGGAGTAACACCTTAAAGATGCTTGAGGCTGCGGTGAGACCCCAGCGAAGACCTCTTACTCCTTCCCTCTTCTTCAACTTGTGGTCTCTGAAGCCCCTTCTGCTTCCTCTGCCCACCCTGCAGAGTAATTGGATGCAATGGGATGACTGACAATGCACATTGTCCACCTGGAAAGGATCAAAGGGGTGGACACCAAGGGGCTCAAGAAACTAAGGAAGAGGGAACACATCAAGGAGGACCTCTGAGGGGTAGACACACTGGTTGCCCTGAACGTTGAGAACAGAAGTCAAATGGCTGCGTTTGGCCTGGATACCTGTATCTTTGTGTGTGTGTGTGTGTGTGTGTGTGTGTGTGTGTGTGTAGTGGGGGTTGTCTCCATTGTGCTTTAAACTCTTTGGACTTAATTTGCCAACACCTATACATTGACAACAATATAGGATCATTTTTATGGCTAATGCTGCAACCAAACCCTTTGAAAACTTTCACGTGAAAAGTGCAATCATGCTCATTAAAAAAACACGCACACACACACACAACTGTTAGTGACTTTGGTGGTTGACTTTAAGATCTATAAACACATTTGGGGACCATGAGGCCTGGAGAGACACCCAGGCCCTGGTAGCGTGCACGTGTGTACAATCATGTGGACGTGCAGGAGCACGCGTTTCCTCTTGCGTGGGTGTTTGCTCAGCCCAAAGGCTGCGCAACCCTAATTGGAAACCTAACAGTAAAGACACTTCGGTTTTGCGAGCAGCTGGCAAGAGGGAATTTACAAACTACAAAGAGTAAAATATAAATAAAGAGGCTAAAAAAAGAGAGAGGAACGGAAAGGAAAGAACACCTACAGTGCCAGTAACTCGGGATGGATGAAATAAGAAACGTTTTTGATTTTAGTGAAAGCGTTAGAATTTTTCAAAGTGCTTACATGAGAAAAATAAGGAGGTGGAGTGAGTGTGGGAGAGGGTACTGCCAACGTAGGTGAAGCTGAAATTTAAATTCTTGTTGAGCAATCTCAACAAATTGGCCAAATGTGCTATTAATAGAAATGGTCTTTTCAGAAAGTCAGCTTGGTGTAAACCACTTTTCCTCTTTTCTGCTTTTCCTTACCCTGCTAAGGCACTTGGGGCATGAAGACTGGGTTCAAGTTTCCGTTTTGCTCTTTATTAGCTGTGTGAGCTTGGCCAATTTACTAGACTTTTCTGAGCCTCAGTTTCCTTATCTGTAAAATGGGGATAAGGACAGCAATTTCTTGGGGAAACTGGAGAAAACTCAGCATTGGGTCTTAGGCCACAGTGGCCTCCTGGGGTCCACAGATCTTATAAATGAGGGCAGTGAGACTCATGGAAACTGACCAATCAGAGGAAACAGCTGTTTAATGAGCCCCCCCCCCTCCTCTCCCTTGTGAGCTCCTGCCTCCAGGAAAGTGGACTCTGTGTGGTCCCAACTTTCTATTTTTCAAAGAGTTACTGAAGATCCCCACATGTTTGTGATCTCTGAGTTTTTAAGTGTTGGCAATTAACTCACTTTAAAAAAAACAACACACTGATTCAACCGTACAGAAGAGTCTGCAGGCCCTTGGCGGCCACAGGCCACAATCCTCCCTAAAGAGGAAGGGAAAGGGATGGCTCCCAGCCTGTTCTGTTCCATTTCAGCTTTGGGGAGGGTGTCATGCTGGATGCAGGCAGACAATAATAATAATAATAATAGATAATAACAGCTAACATTATTGAGTGCCTCCTATGTGCAGACACTGTCCTGAGCACGTCACATAGGACAATTCATTTTCTACTTCCAACAGCGGCTGTATTTCATTTGGGTCACAAAGGGGTGAAATAAACCAGCTCAAAGTCCACTTTAGGCACTTTAAACCCGGATTAAAAACCCTGCCCATTGGAGCTGGCAGTTTCTTGAGAGATGGAGATTGACTCCCCAGGCCCCCCACCCCGTGGTTTTCCGTTGAGGACCTTGCCGATGGCGGGACAGCAGGTGCGCAGTGCCCAGGGACACTCAGTATTTGCGCATCGGCAGTGAACGCGCGCGTGGGGGAGGGAGGGACGTGGGAATGGGCCCTGCCCGAGGAGAAACGCAACTGCAGAGATAACTTTCCTCGTGGTGGTGGCGGGGGGAGGTTAATGAGCTTCCCTTGCTCCCACACCCAAGGGCAGAGCGCGCGCATGTGTGTGCGTGAGTGTGTGCGCGTGCGCGTGATTGGGTGTGTGAGAGTGTGTGGGTGTGTATGTGTGGGTGTGTGCGCACACGCGTGTATGCGTGAGAGTGTGTGTGCATGTGTGTATGAGTGTGCGTGTGGGGGGTGTGTGCGTGTGTGCGTATGTTTGAGTGTGTGAGTGTGTGCGCGCGCGTGTTTGAGTGTGTGCCTGTGAGTGTGCGTGCGTGTGTGAGAGTGTGTGTGTGGTGCGGGTTGGCGATCGAGGGTCACGCGCAGGTGGTTTTGCTGCGCTGGTGGCGACGCCGCTGGAGGCGGCGGAGGAGGGACGGCGGGCCCGCTGGCGCCCGGGTCGGTCGGGGAAGGTAGGCAGGGCCGGGCTGCGGGGAAGGGGCGGTCCCGTCTTGGGCGGGGAGTTGTGGGGGGTCGTGTGGGACGGGGAGGCGGGCACAGGAAGCGTCCCGTCCTGGGAATGGGCTGCTGCGGCTGGACGATGCGCTAGGACTGGGGGTGGGGCGACGACCGCGGCCGAGAGGGCGCAGGACGCGCGGGAGCAGACCCGGTTTCGGGGGGCGGGTCCCTGCGAGGGTGTGCGAGTGGCGCGCGGACGCGCGGAAAACAGGTGGTCGCCGGGTGCGAGCGGCCCCTCGGCTGCGCCCGGCCTGGGTCCGCAGCGGGGTCCCTCTTCCCCACGCGGGTAGCCGCAGGGTGTTGCGTGTGCGCCTTCTGAGGGCCCCAGGGTGGCCTGGAGCCAGCTGTCTCCACCTCAGGTCAGGCCCTGGTCACGGAGTAGGAAGAGGGGGGACTCCGAAAGTGCTGGAATCTGGACACTTAGAGACTTAAGTGGCCATCTGCTGGGGCGCATCACATTTTTGCCTCATCCCTACCCCTCAACCAGGGCATTTTATCTTCCCAGGATTGTAGTCTCCATAACTAGTCAGAGGGGTCTTCCTGGCCTCAGCCACTGACAGTATCCTGTTATTTCACCATCTACACCAGGGGTTGCATTCAAGGACCAACAGATGGATAATGATCCCAGTCCCTACCGAGTCCCAGCTGTACGCCAGGCACTGTCTAAAACACTTCGCTTTAGATTCTTTATTGAACTATTCCAGCACGGCCCTCTCCAGGTTGCTACTTGGAGTCACTCCCATTTCACAGATAGGGACACTGAGGCACAGCAAGGTAAAAGTCGCTTGCCCCAAATCATGGAGAGAAAGTGCCAAGTCAGGATGGGAACCTAGGTCAGCTGGGTCCAGGTCCAAGCCCTTAACCACTGTGCTGTGCTGAGCAGAGGGACTGGGGGCCCCTTGGCAGCCACTGGGAAGATCATCGTTGCCAGGGATTGTGGAGCCAGATCGGCAATTTCTCGGGAAGCCAGAAATCGGGACGTTTATGTAAAATCACCGTTAGGTTTTGGCAATGAATTTAAACTTAAGACCACCTCTTATAATGAAAAGTTTCAAACATACACAAAAACAGGGAAACTAGTTTCAATAACAATTTTCCATAATGTAGTATGTACCAAATAAAATATGTTCAATAGCCATTCTGTCCTAAACCTCTGGCTGTTCACTGCCCTGGTCTAAGCCCTGGCCATTTAAAGTGTGGTTCTGACCCAGTTGGTCTGGCTCAGTGGTTGAATGTCGACCTATGAAGCAGGAGGTCATGGTTTGATTCGTGGTCAGGGCATGTGTCCGGTGGGTAGTGCAGGAGGGAGCTGATCAATGATACTCTCTCATTATTGATGTTCCTATCTCTCTTCCTCTCCCTTCCTCTCGGAAATCAATTACATATATATATTTTAAGTGTGATCTGGTTCAGCACTATCGGCATCGCTAGGGAGCTGTCTAGAAATGCCTTGCCTCAGACCATTGGAATTGGACCCTGGATTTTAATGAGCACCCCAGCCAGTCCATATACACATTGAAGATTGAGAAGCACTGTTCGGGGCCTTTTTGTCTGGACAAGTTTTATCAGCCTGCCTTCTGAGAGGTCTTCCTGGCTCCAGGTTCACAGTCTTCTCACGATTGACTGTACTCAGAGCTCTTATCTCAGCACCCCAAGATAATTTGTGGAGGGAAGGATTTTCTTTGGGGTGGCTCCTTGCAGGACACAGTAAAACTGACAGGACTGGTGTTCCTCTCTTTGGGGCCCTGAGTTGTGTTCTTTCTTGTTAAAACGTACAGGTTTGTTTATTTATTTACTTTTCCCTTGGGATTGCTTCGAAGAGGAAAGAAGTTAATATAAGTAAGAGCATTTGTCTATATTTTCACGAGTCAGGACTCTTTCAGTTAAAAGAGATAACTTCAACCAAATTAGGCAAAACAAACAATCGAAAAGGGACTTTGTCGCTTGATGGCTCAGAAAAGACTAATGGGGAGGATTTCTGGTACGGTTGGACCCAGGGCCTCAAACATTGTAACTGTAAGTTGATTTCTCTCTCAGGCGGCAGTAGGGGCATTGGGGGCTGGCTCGCCTGGACCAAAACGCTTGAGATTGGGAGCATGTTGGTGCTTACCAAAAAAAAAAAAAAAAAAAGGGGGGGTGGTGTGGGGGGAGGATAAATACTTGACAGGACAGATAAGATGACCCATATATAGTTGGAAACCATATTTACCATCACTTTTTTTTTTTAATTGTCTGATTTTCCACCTAAACTTTATGGTCCTTGGTAGAGGTGGTTCTGTCTTCCTCATTGTTGCATCCCCGCACGTCAGACATACTGCCTTTCACACCATGATGCTCAGGAAGTCCTGAATCAAATGTAATTGACTCAACAGTCTCTGAGACACCAGCCCCCAGCAACCAATTCCTCTCCCCTTTTGAGTTACCGTGTTCTCAAGCTGGCAGTACAAAGAGCATCTGACGTTGGCTGCCTTTGTTTCTCTCACTGCCACCCCTCAATTCAAAGTCATTTGTCCCTTTGCAGGTGCCAAGCAGCTTGGAAAATGGGCCCAGCTTGAGACATTTTCCAACGGTGCAGCATTTTATTATGCAAAGCCAGCGGGGCTTCCTGTGTGACCCCAGCCTTCCTGGCTGTCTGTGATTGTCCCTCAGAGCCACAGAGGGACACAGGAGCTTTCAAAAGTACGTGCCAATCAAAGGGAGCTGTGCATTCCTTGTTTTGTTAGGGCCCAAGATTCTTTGGAGAAACAGGACTCTAGTTGCCAGCAGCTAACAACAAGTCTTT